>JAAWXA010000046.1:2037158-2071613 GCA_038090715.1 Florisuga fusca | reverse complement strand
GGTCTACCCAAGACCTTCTTGACTCTGGAAGCTATTAAATAGAACAGAACTTGCTAGAAGCAAAGAACTTCAAAAACATGAGCTTTACTTTGAGATAACTTTTTATTTTCTTCTCCTTTCTCCTTCCCCTCTTTTCCTTACGAGAGACATTAGTGATTTGAAGCAGATTTTCACAGCTTTTTGGCAATAAGAAAGAGTATTATGTAGTCTCAAGTGATTATTGTGGAAGCCCTGCTGATCTTTTCCTGAAAAGTCCAGAACCACAGAAATTTCTTAGCATATTAAAAAAAGAAGACCGTCTGAGTGCAAGACTGTGTTGTGCAAACTTTGAATCTGCTCCATGAAGTCTTTTCTTGGTTATTAACACAGACATGACTCATTTCTTGTAATACAACATTTGACATTTGTGTTGCTGGTAATTTAAAATGGGTGAAGCAAGTTCTGGGAAAAACAGAAAGTGTGTAGTGAGTGGAGTTTACTCCCCTTTTAGTATTCAGAGTAAAGAAATCTTAAGTAACTNTAAAAATCCATTTGTTTCTGTAGAAAAGAAATCAAATTTTGGATTCAAAGCAGTAGGTTGCAACGTGCCTGGTGCAGATTTTCATTGCAAGAAAGACAACCTCCAGTTTCAGTTATTGTCAAAAACTCATTAACATCTAATTGAATACAGTCCTTAACTCCTGTTCAGTGCTATCCTGGGATACAGGAACACACACTGTACCAGCTGATGTTACTGGGTACAAGTGGGGAAATGTGCTCAGGTCTGCAGAGCCTTCCTTTGTATGAACTGCCCCCAAACTAAACGGGACCTTCTGTGATCCTTGTAACTGTAATCTACCACTCCAGTCACTTCTGTCACAGAGAAATGGTGAAAAATGTTGGTGAATCCCAAAGCATGCAGAGAGATATTACTAAACAGTAACCACTTGTGGGGTGTCAGCTGACACAGAGCTTACAGGGTAGGCACATTTGCCTCTGGCAAGTTGGACTCCCTCGAGTTTAAGCCAGCAACACAGAGTTAAAGCCACTTCCACACATGAAGGTGGGGAGGCAGTTTAGTGGGAGGATGGGGCTTAGCCATAGGCATTGGAAATCCTTTTATTAGAAATAAAGAACTGAGTGCAGAGTTACTCTGTTAGAAAACGAGGCCAGCAGGCAGCTCTAGCAAGTCTAGCTCCTCTCACTGTCAAACTTGGAACTGAAAATACCACGAAGAAATCATGGTTTTCTGGACCATGGTCTTGCATACTGTAGTTTGGGGAGAAGATGGATGGAGATCCCAGTGAGTTATACTTGCCAGACAGCCACTCTCTACACAGAATAAACCAGGTGAATGAAGCTGGTCAGGGTGCCTGAGGCAGCCACACTTCAAGCATTATTTCCTCAGCCACTAGAAAATCTGATGGTTTTCCAGTATACTCCATGTTCAAAGAAACTGGTATACTCTGGGATGTATGAGAACACAAGGCATATGCAAACAAAATGTTTTTAAAGACTCTGATTCCAAATCTTTGCATCTGTTTTCAGATCACAAGCGTTTGGAGTTTGGGAGCCCTCTTGAGGAAAATGGGCTGTGGCCGTCCAGGGGTGGTATATTCCAGGTTTCTGGTCAAATGCAAACCCGTAGCCCGATTGTTGGTGGTGCTGTGGGTAGGGTGGCATGTGAGGGTTAGGGCCAGCCAAAGTTTTCAGTGGTCACACTTTGCAACTTTTTTCCAGTCCCAACAGTTTTTCTCTTTGGTAGTCCTATTGAGGAAAATGGGCTGTGGCCATTGTGGGCTGGTATATTCGAGGTTTTTTGTAAAATGGTAACCAGTAGCCCAATTATTGGTGTTGCTGTGGATGGGATCCCATATGAGGGTAATGTTTTCACTTATAATTAGTGTTACGTTTTAGCAATTTGTAAATCTTTCATTTCCAGATTCTTGAGATTGATTTAGGTATTCCAGGGGAATTATGACATTCAACACAGTTTTACCTTTCTGATTTTATCATGCCATGGTTGTAGAGGTAAGCATGTAAACACAGTTTTGTCTTCCCATTTACAAGGAGGAAGACATTACCTCCTTTTATTGGTCCCCCAATTCTGCTCTTGTTCAGCTGGGGCCAGCCCTGATTGGGCTTAACAGGAGCTCATGCCTTCCTCCTCATAACTGGCAACACCCTATTGTTTTTACCTGGTTGCCTCTACAGATGGTGCAGGTGACCTTAGTTTCACCCTTAAGAAATGAATGTTATTTTGCTCTGAAGTATGTCCCCATCTCAGTGGTTGAAATTTCTCATGTCGTTTAGGGAACATTTTCTTTTTCTCTGTGTCCTGAGTTTTTTTTTCAGCCACAGGGTTTAAACTGCTGCAGTCAGCAGGGGGAGTGGTGAGGGATATGGGGAGGGTTTAGGGTTAGGGTGTGGTGTTCTAAGATAGATAGCAGCTGAGGCTCCTTCATCCCAGGTGGGGACAGTCAAGGAGAGGAGGGTTTTCTTCTAGGGGATTCTGGGAAAGAGGTGGGGTAGGAAAACTACATAAAAGCCACCCATTTTTGTTTTGTCTCCTTTTTTTTTTTTTTAAGGGTGTGTCTGCAGATGCTGAAGGCGATTCATCAAACTCTTCAGATCCTTGAGCTTAAAATGGCAGCAAAGAAAAAACCTATAAAAAGGTAACTGAATTATTCATAAATAATCAGAGTTGATAAATTTCTTAAAGAGCTGATAATATTGTTTCATCGAAATGTTGTTAACCCAGGTTTGTTTAAATTACATTTTGAAGAGAATGAGAATTTTGAATTGCGAAGACAGAAGAGGGAGCGAGGGCTTGATTGTTTGTGGTTTTGGTAACAAAGCCTGATCGTTGGTGGTGCTGTGGGTAGGGTGGTGTGTGAGGGTTAGGGCCAGCCAAAGTTTTCAGAGGTAACTCATTGCATCTTTTTTCCAGTCCCAAGCGTTCGGAGCTTGGGAGCCCAATTGAAGAATATGGGCGGAGGATATTAAGGGGTGGTATATTCCAGGTTTCTGGTCAAATGCAAACCCGTAGCCCGATTGTTGGTGGTGCTGTGGGTAGGGTGGCATGTGAGGGTTAGGGCCAGCCAAAGTTTTCAGTGGTCACTCTTTGCATCTTTTGTCCAGTCCCAAGCATTCAGAGTTTGGGAGCCCTATTGAGGAAAATGGGCTGTGGCCGTCGAGGGGTGGTGTATTCCAGGTTTCTGGTCAAATGCAAACCCGTAGCCCGATTGTTGGTGGTGCTGTGGGTAGGGTGGCATGTGAGGGTTAGGGCCAGCCAAAGTTTTCAGTGGTCAGTCTTTGCATCTTTTCTCCAGTCCCAAGCATTCGGAGTTTGGGAGCAGTATTGAGGAAAATGGGGAGTGGCCGTCGAGGGGTGGTATATTCCAGGTTTCTGGTCAAATGGAAACCCGTAGCCTGATTGTTGGTGGTCCTGTGGGTAAAATGGCATGTGAGGGTTAGGGCCAGCCAGAGTTTTCAGTGGTCACTCTTTGCAATTTTTTGCCAGTCCCGTTTGTTTGGAGTTTTGGAGCCGTATTGACCAGCAGTGGGAGAGTGACCACCAATGGTTGGTATGTTTGAGGTTTTTGGTAAAATGAAATGCTGTAGCCTGATTGGTGGTGGTGCTGTGGGTAGGGTGGCATGTGAGGGTTAGGGACAGTTTTCAGTGGTGGCTCTTTTCATTTTTTTTGCCAGTCCCATTCCTATGGAATTTTGCAAGCCATATTGGTTGGGTTGGTGAGCACAAGGAGGAGCTTTTGTTGGTCACTCTTTGCCTGCGAGTTCCTGGTCTGTTCATGTGCAGTTGTTGAGGTGATATCTGTAACTGTGTGAGAGCGGCTGATGACCTGGGGGTGAGTGTCAAACATTTGAGGTTTTAGGTCCTAAATCAAACCTTTAGCCCAAGTGTTCCTTGTGCTGTGGGTAGGTTTGTCACTCTTTGCATTTGATATCCAGGTCCATTGTTAATAAATTTTTGAGGCCACCTCCACAACAGTGGGAGAGCAGAAGAGGGTTCGAATTTTGATTGTTTTAGGTCCTATAACAAACCCATAGCCCAGTTGGTGGTGGTGGTACCATTCTGATGGAAGTCTGAGCTGTGCTTTCCTGTCAACTTGTCCAAGACATGGGAAATTGAGAATAGATTGCATCATATCACAAGATTGTTACAGAGCAATGGATGGGAGTTTAGATTGACAAGAAGCTGAACATGAGCCAGCAGTGTGCCCAGGTGGCCAAGAAGGCCAATGGCATCCTGGCCTGGATCAGGAACAGTGTGGCCAGCAGGTCCAAGGAGGTGATTCTGCCCCTGTACTCAGCCCTGGTGAGGCCACACCTCGAGTCCTGTGTCCAGTTCTGGGCCCCTCAGGTCAGGAAGGAGATTGAGGTGCTGGAGCAGGTCCAAAGGAGGGCAACCAGGCTGGTGAAGGGACTGGAGCACAGATCCTATGAGGAGAGGCTGAGAGAGCTGGGGGTGTTCAGCCTGGAGAAGAGGAGGTTCAGGGGAGACCTCATCACTCTCTACAACTCCCTGAAAGGAGGTTGGAGCCAGGGGGGGGTTGGTCTCTCTTTNGGAGCAGATTCAAAGTTTGCACAACACAGTCTTGCACTCAGATGGTCTTCTTTTTTTAATATGCTAAGAAATTTCTGTGGTTCTGGACTTTTCAGGAAAAGATCAGCAGGGCTTCCACAATAATCACTTGAGACTACATAATACTCTTTCTTATTGCCAAAAAGCTGTGAAAATCTGCTTCAAATCACTAATGTCTCTCGTAAGGAAAAGAGGGGAAGGAGAAAGGAGAAGAAAATAAAAAGTTATCTCAAAGTAAAGCTCATGTTTTTGAAGTTCTTTGCTTCTAGCAAGTTCTGTTCTATTTAATAGCTTCCAGAGTCAAGAAGGTCTTGGGTAGACCTGAGTTACCCAACCACACGAGCAATTAGTTCCTCCAGACAGTATGTCTGTTGTAATGCAGTTCCCTTAACTTCACATGGTGAACCAGTTTACTTTGATGGTGAGTTTTATTTTTTTCCTTCCCTGCTATTATTTCTCCTCCTTGTCTCTCAGCAGCTGCCTGTCTTGCCATCTGACCTCCACTTGCACCAGGGGTTGACTGTTTCTTTCAGGCTCTTTCAGGGAATTAAAATCTCTGCCCATTCCCCCTGAGAATGTGAATACACCCCCAAGCTCATTGCAAAATCCAGCTCTTCCAAATGTGAAATGAGTGTTGCTTCCTTTGGCTTAGCTTAATGGAAGTTTGATTAAGAATGTGGTTGCTATTTCCAACATGTACCCAAAGGGACACATCAGGTTCTGACAGATGCTGCACAGCCCACAGCCTCAGCTGGGGATCTCAAACACATCTCAAAGCTTCCAAAACCTGGCAAAAACCTGCCTGCCCTACAAACAAAAATTAGCCCAAAAGGCCACTCTACCTTCTTTGATTTACTTCAAAGCCAAATGTTTTGATAGTTGCCTAACTGGTCTGGGAGTAAAAATTTGGGATGAACTAACCAGGAAATAAATAACACTAACAAAGTTCCAGCAGATGAAGGGCAACCATGGGTAACTGAGCTCTTTGCTTAACTGGCAGGGCATGCAGAGGCATCCTGAAGTGAAGATCTTGCCAAGTCCTGGCTTTCCACTGTATAAAAAGGTCACCTGGGCACTCAAGTGATGTTTCCTATTGACTGTCACTCAGGGTTTCTAACAGGTATTACACATTTCAAACCTCAAGCTTCACCCTCTTGTCACTGTCTCTTGATTCAATTAAGGATATTTGGGCTTTTATTTTTGAAAGCCATGNGTGGATGGCTTGGGTGATATTTACTATTATCTCAGTGATGGTTATTATGAGTTCCACAGCTGCTGAGGAATGGAGAGAGGATATGAAAATGCAAAGTGCAATAGATGAGGGAATCCTGAGACTGGAGTTGCTGGAGGCTCTGGTTTGATGGGGTTGGTGAAGGAGCTGCATTGCAGACACATAGGATGTCACAGTGTGATTGGCAATGTCATAAAGGAGCTCTGTGTGTCATCCTTGGAATGGAACAGCTCATGACATGAGTGGTGCACACTCAGAAGGAGCTTTTCGTGGGTCAAACACCATCTACAGACCCTTAAACAGGAGTTGGAATGAGCACTACAATTAGAGGATCTGCACACAGATGAGAGATGGCAATGGCTGAATAATGATCCGAGTTGGTTAAACAATGGCTGAGAGGGTTGAATGTGAGGATCTGGAAACTGGGAGATTTAATGATGCTGGCTAGAATAATAATAATTTGGGTAATTATAATGGGATGTCCTGGCACCAGGTGCCTCTGGTGGGGAATGTTGGGGTAACGTGTATGTCTGTGAATGCTTATAAAAAAATGTAGTTTTGAAATACTGCAAACAAAACCACTTTCAGAAGGTGATTACACATTTATTGCTCTTCAATATTTGATATATTAATGAGCAAAAAAACCCCCAACCATTTCTGATTGTAAACATTAATGGTGTCTGATTGTTTATTGAGTCACTCTGCAGGAGGGGGAAGGAGGAGGAGAGAGTCCAGGAAGGAGCAGGGGATCCATGGAGGAGGATGAAGAGATGGAGGTGGAGGAGGAATAGGAGGTGGAATCTCTCTCAGAAATAAACTCTGCACTGTTCAAGGGTCTCACATAGTGATGTTTATTGCAGCACTGGCTGCCCCGGGGGGGTCTCTCCTCCTCGCACTCCAATCCCCCATTTGTGTTTTTATTTATGTTTACTGAAGTTTTACATCTTCATGAAATTTCACACCCCCCTGTACACATGCATCACCTGCTCCCACTTCCCACTTTATTACTCCCACAGATTCATTTTCCTCATCTCCTTTCCCATGCCCCTGCACAGTGCATCCTTGTGATGGTTGTGGGGATGAAGTAAAAGGAAGGAAAGGTCTTTCTGAGAGTCAGCTTTATTCTCCCTCTTCCTTAGGCATGTGCATTTTACAGCCCAGGTTGAGCTGAGCTCCATCATGTAATTGGTATGCTTGAGGCTCAACCTCTTCTGTTTCTTTCTCTCAAGGTTTTTGTGGTTATCAATTGAGAACATTTTTCCCTTATAAGGCTATGGCTTCCCTAAACACTCACATGTTTCTCTGAACAAGCATTAACCCTTCCATACTTCCTCCCCCCCTCTCTGAATTTAGTAAATTTTTATTTAGTCTCAAGAATACTTTGTCTGGGCTTCCTTTGGAAATATTTCCCTGATTCTACCTCTTGGTGGAGCTGCTGTTTCTTCCACTGCTCAGAGACCTGAAAGGCTGAAATTTATCTTTCCAGCTGCTCTGTCACCACGAGTGACTTCCCTCACTTCCAGCAGTATGAATTTAAGTGCAGACTAAGGCAGCAGGTATGACAGCATTAAAAAAACCCCAGGATTTAAAGGCATCTAATGAAAATGTTAAAAGGCCATAAAAAAACCCCACTCGGGTTATAGGGCTGGCAGATGTCACACTGCATTTCTCCAGACTCCTGGTGAGCTGCCAGTGCCCTGCAGCTACTAGAGGTGGGAAGGAGAGAGGAAGGATGAGGCAGTGGATGGGGAAATTAACTAGGAAATGGCAATGTGGTGGTGGAGAGTGAACGTGTCACCTGAGATTTAAGAAGAAATCTTAAATGGCACACAAAACAGGAACAGTCTATAGATAAATACACGAAGAATGGAGTGATAAAAGAACAAATTGATCCACTGCATGTGCTGTCAGCATCACCCCTGATAGTCCTCTTAAAGCAAAGCAGCTCTCCAGCAGTCAGGGTCCCTGTCAGCCTGGGCACAGGCACATCAAACCCATTAAAGTGATGATCACCCAGCACCAGGCCAGCCTCCCTTCTACCCACCCCATCATCACTTTCACTCCTGGAATACTTATTTATTGGTTGGCAGCACCAGAAGGCATCCCACTGTCTCCAACCTAACCGTGTGAGAGAGAGAACAAGAGAAGAGGGAACAGCCTCAGAGGGGCTGAGGGTTCCCTGGCAGCCAGACCAGGGTGTAGGGGGTGTAGGGAGAGGATGAGGGGAAATGGTTTCAAACTCAAAGAAGGGAGATTTAGGTTAGAGATTACAAAGAAATTCTTTAATTTAAGAGTGATGAGCCCCTGGCCCAGGTTGCCCAGGGAAGCTGTGGCTGCCCCATCCCTGGCAGTGTCTCAGCCCAGGCTGGATGGGGCTTGGAGCATCCTGGGCTGTGGGAGGTGTCCCTGCCCTTGGCAAGGGGGTTGGAACTGGATGAGCTGTAAGGTCCCTTCCAACCCAAACCATTCCATGATTCCATGATTCTGGGAAGCTGCAGAACCACTGTGGATAACTGAGGAGGAGTTACTGCCTGTGCAGGGGCTGCAGGGCTTCAGAAGCCCATGCTCCTCAGAAACACATCACAACATCTGTCATCGGGCTTTCTGCAACAATTCTTATCACCAGCCTTTCTCACCAGCCTTTGGGTGCTTATCAGCACCAGTCCTACACTTATAGTGGGAGAATTATTGCTGGCCAGGATAATTACATCTTATCTAGAGGCTGGTACTTCCTAAGAGCATAACAACTTTAATTTGGCAAGAAACCAAAGCATACTCTGTGTGCTGTACTGACAGACTTCTGTGAGCAGCAGTACTGTACGCAGCTGCAGTATTTCAGCCTCTCACAGTGAAACACTGAGTTCCATAGTACATTAAATCCAAAGCCAAGAGTTTGAGGTATCAACAGGAAGAAGGTATCCATCCGGTGTGTGCTACAGTTTGAATACTGAAAAAAAAAACAACAAAACCAACCCACCAACTCTCTCACCCTCAGCTGTGTTGTTGCTTAACTTTCCACTACACCTGCAACGAAGGAAAAGTTAACCCACAGCTAAGTCAGCCAGCCACGTGAAGGCTGCACACCACTTACAATCTCACTCTTACAAAGCACTTACCCTAAAACCACTAGAAACCCTGTAGAGCTATTAATAATAATAATAAAAGATGCAAAACATCTTTATTGATCAAAACATGATCAAAACACTGGCCACTCTGCCTGCATAAAAACTCAGATATGAGACTGCATTTTGCATAATGGCAATGTCATCCTCCAGAGTTTTAGAGCCTTACAAGAAATTCAGACAGCTTGGTCACTGTCAGGCCAGAGACTGAACCAGTCCCACAGGCTGAGGGTGTTGCTCTCCGCTGCAAACATTCCTCTGCAAAACACCAAGGACTGGCACTGACAATAACATGGGAATGTAAATGTTGCCAGAGGAACTTACTGCTCACACAGGGTTTCAAACAGCATCAATTCAACTTCCTTCTTCACACCAGTCTGAACTTAGAAACAGTTCCTAATCAGTCAGAGTTGAGACTGAAGGGCACATCCTCTGTGCACTGAGCTAACACAAGTGTCATAGATTATGTGGAGCACGGGCAGGGCTTAAAGATGTACCAAGGCCACAGTGACAACTGAGGTTTAGAACTAGCACTGATACCCAAATTCCAAGGGTAGCACCAAAACCACACACCTCCATCCAAAAAAATAACATATTAGTGTTTCACTGTGTTTTGGTTTCTGATTTGGTTTTTCTGGTTTTTTTTTGTTTTGTTTTGGTTTTTTTTTTGTTTTGTTTTTGTTTTTTTTTTTTTGTTGTTGTTGTTGTTGTTGTTTGTTTTTTTAAAGGGAGGTACCTAGGAAGCTAGAAGCAGAAAAAAAAAAAGGTTAGACTAGTACAACAGTGTTACTGCTTTTAACAATTAACAACTAAAACAGGAGAAGCCACCAGACTCCACAGCAGCTTCTCACAGGCCCACCAGGCCAGCAGGGGAGCAGCCCCCACAGCCCCACCTCAGTACACCCCCCCAAAACATCCCCTCGGGACACCCCCCTCGGCACAGCCCCGCCGCAGCACGACCCCCTCAAAACATCTCCTTATCACACACCCCTCGGCACTCACCCCCTCAGGACACCCCTCTCAGGACACACACCCCCCTTCAGCACAGCCCCGCCTCAGCACACACCCCCTCAAAGCATCTCCTCATCTCACACTCCTCGGCACATCCCCCTCAGGACACCTCCCTTCAGCACAGTCCTCAGCACACCCCCTGGGCACACACCCCCTCAGCACACACCCCCTCAGGACACCCCCTCAGGACATCTCCTCAGCACACACCCTCAGGCACATCCCCTCAACGCGCATCCCCTCCGCGCACCCCCCCTCAACCAATCCTCCTCAGCACAGCCGAAGCCACCGGAGCCGCTCCGAGCACCTCCACCTTACCCACCGCGGGGCAGGGATGGCGGAGGAGGCTGAACAACCCGCCCGCCCCCACCGCCGGACTAGGTAGTCCCGCCCCTCGAGGCGGGTCCGGNCAGTGAGGCGCTGAGGAATGGCGGCTCTCGGGCCCCGGCGCCTTCCCTGAAGTGCCCGAAGAGCTGCGGGTCCGGGCGCTTTCTCGGGGCTGGGGGGATGATCTGGAAGCTGTGAGGGCTCTGCCTGCACCCCCTGACTGGCCCGAGGCCGGGGTGGGGCCTGGGAAGTGGGAGTGAGGAGAGAGAGCGCAGCGGGCAGCCTGAGCTGGAAGGCAGGAACGCCTGACTGGATTGGGGTGGAAGGAGCTTAAACATCATCCAGTTCCATGGGCAGGGACACCTCCCTCCAGCACAGGTTGATCCAAAGCCCTATCCAACCTGGCCTGGAACACTGCCAGGGATGGGGCAGCTGCAGCTTCTCTGGGCAGCCTGGGGCCAGGGGCTCAGCACCCTCACAGGGAAGAATTTTTTATCCCCAGAAGAAATTTCTTCTCGGCAGAGCCAGCCCTGCTTCTGGGTGTGTTAACCATGAAGAGCACACAGGGTGGCATCTCCTCTTAGCCCTGAGACCAGTCAGGCATCAAACTCCTGCCCAAGCTGAGCACCTGTTTTTGAATCCCTTGCCCTTTTTCGTATTAATGGCAGCAAAAATATTAAGGGACGCACTAAAACCACATAATTTCATTTTTGTCCCAGGTTATCTTAACACAATCCTCCTTTTCTGTCAGCGTAAAGCACTATTAAAGTTTTATTAGAAGTGCTGAAATGTGTGGGGTTTTACTTTTACAGGGTGGAAAAATACAGACCCTTGAAATTATGTGAAATAGTTGGAAATGAAGACACTGTGAGCAGGCTGGAGGTGTGTAGCTTCCCTTTATCCTTTCATGGCTTAGCTCCAAAAGCAATTCTGCATAGATTTATAGACCAGTAGAAGCACTTTTGTAGTTTTATATCCATACATGGAGAAATCCTTTCTGATTTACTCAAGAAATTACATGTTTTAGAACATGTTTTGAGTTGTGTTGTGAGGAAATACGCCTTCCTGAACTGGGATATTGCTTAAATTGGCTTAGGTTTGATATAGCTTAGAAAGTTAGTAGTTGTTATAATAATATTGATTCAGTGAATAAATATTGTTTATATAACAACAGAGAGAAACATAAATACAGTGTCTTTCTGGAAGAAAAATATTTTCCTTAACAAGTTAATTTGTTATCTCAGTATTTGTTAGCAGAAAGAAAGCATGTAACAGGTGCAGAGGAAAGGCAAGGGCACTGAAGACCTGTGGGGTTAAGTGCTTTGGAGTTTTTCCATATTATTCTAGGGACTGACTTCTATCAGTTCAATTTAAAAAAAAAAACAAAACAAAAACATAACACACAGAAGCAGCAAGGTCAAAAAAAAAAAACAAAAAAAGGAAAGCAGGAGAGAAGAAAAGAATGGTTTGGTTCTGTTTTAAATGTGTAAAATAGAACAGAATTGGCAACTACTTGTTTCCATTCTGTTCTTAAATAATTTCTTATTCTTCTTTCTTAGGTCTTTGCCAAAGAGGGGAATGTGCCAAATATTATCATTGCTGTAAGTAGTGCTGTGTTGTACTGTGTTTCACTGTGCTGCTGACATCCATCCCCCCAGCAGGGATGTGTTGTGCCTGGCTGTCTTGGTGGGGGAGATGTGGATGGAGTGGGCACAGAGCAGAGATCCTGGTGGAGCACAGAAGCAGTGCACAGCCTCCTGCTTAACTCCACCTGGGCCCTCAGCTCCTCTGCTTCTCCCCAGGGTGTTTCTCTCCTCTGTTGGAGGCAGGATCCTGAGCTTGGGCAGCCTCTAGTGTGATGTTCTGTCTGCAGTTCCTCTCTTGCTGCTCTTTTTCATGACCTAGGAGTTTTGTAGAGAGTGCAGCTTAGAAATTGTCATTAAATTTACCAGAAATTCCTGCATTGGTGATTTTCTAGGGTCCCCCAGGAACAGGTAAAACCACCAGTATCCTCTGCTTGGCTCGTGCCCTGCTTGGTCCTGCATTAAAAGATGCTGTTTTGGAGCTGAATGCCTCAAATGACAGGTGAGAATGAATGAACCTTATTACCCTTTTCATGAAGAAGCAAGTATCCATTTTTATTTTTAGTTCAGCTCAGACTGGCTTTAATGCTATAGTACAGCCTCTATGACTGGTTTTAATGTAGTTTTTCCAACTAAAAGTTGGAAAAAAAGTCTTAGGTGGCCATCTGTCAACATGGATATTACTACTTGGTGTTTTATAAACTTGATACATACTTTCCTGCACAGAAATAGAAAGAGAGAGAGTTCAGAATCCACAGTGATACTGCTTTCTTGATTTTACTTTAAAGAGAATCTTCCTGCATTCATGAAGGTCCTCCTAAGAACAAAAAGTGAGCAAGGTGTTTGTAATGAAACTCATCAGTGTTTGTTTTTTTTTTACAGAAGTGGTAGAAATCAGGTCTATAAGGACAGGTGGGGATTAGAATGTAGGATAAAGGTGTTAGGTATGGAGAGGACACTGACTGCTCCAACAATCAGGCACTGATACCTGATTGTATTGCCAAAGTTCTGTAGCAAACTCTTCCCTGAGGACACTTCCTGGAGGATTGTTTATGAATACACCCCATTTTACCTGCCCCTGTAAATATCAGTTACAGAAGAGGTGTTGAGTCACAATATTCATTTTCTAAATGGAACAAAAAGAATAAAAGCCTTTATTTTTTAAAGTACATTTTTGCTGAGAGTCTCTCCAGGAGAGTTTCTGTGTTGTGCTGCTATAACACAGTCTGTCTTCTGAGTTACACCTGGGTCTGTGCCTGTAGCTGTGGGAAGCACTGGCAAAGCAGCCTTAAATATTTCAGTCCTTGGTCATTTATCACCTCTGCCTTTTGCCAAACACAAGTGTTGCAGTACTGCAAGTAGGATTTCTGATTTTATATATATATTTCTACTGTTAAATGGCATTTTTTCTTTTTTCAAAACCTCCCAAAATGAGGCTTTACTGGTGTTTAAATGTGAACTGGTGAGGGAGCCTGGCTTGCAGCATGGTTTCACAGCAGTTACACTGGCACAGCTGAAGGGGCAGGAACAAACAGGAGGAGAAGGGAGAGCTCAGGAAATCCTCAGCCACCCTGGCAGCTGAACAAAATCCATTATCTAATTTCACCCAGCTGATCATGAATCACTTGGATTATTGTTCCAGAGGCATTGACGTTGTGAGAAACAAAATCAAAATGTTTGCCCAGCAAAAGGTCACCCTTCCAAAAGGCCGGCATAAAATAATCATCCTTGATGAAGCAGACAGGTATGTTGGTTTTCTCTTGACCTCTATGGGAAATGCATTGGATCTGCCCTGCCTGTGGAGCTGCTGTCTTGGGCAGTCTTAGATGATCAAGCTACCAAAAAAATCTGTTAGGAAATGACTAAGAATTGATCAGTGTTCTTACAAGATCACTTGGGTCAAGCAGAGATCATTGCCTCAAAGGAGGTGCTGGATGTTGGGGTGAAACACCTGGTGATGTAGCTCTGTTAAATATCAGGAAATTCTGAAGCTTGTGTAGTTACCAGACTTCACCTAATAAGGGCAAAATCTATCCTAACCAACTCCTTTTCTCCCCCAGCATGACAGATGGAGCACAGCAAGCACTGAGAAGAACAATGGAAATTTATTCCAAAACAACGCGCTTCGCGCTTGCGTGCAATGCCTCGGACAAAATCATAGGTAAAGCCCTGCCAGTCCCTGGGTGCCTCTGTCATGTGTTCTCCGTGCTGTTGGCTAACTCCCAAGCCAGTTTTCAGAAATACCTTGGACCTGGTTGTGGCAGGACATTGTGGTACTTCTGAAAAACCAAACCATCCAGCTAATAAAAAAAGAGTGTGTGATTGTAGCTGGTGAACCCCCTGAACAGCTGCTTGTGAGGGACAGTGCTCTGCATGCCTGCAGGAGCAGATTTATTTTATTTTGGACTTCATTTGCATCCAGCTCTGCTACAGTTTGTGATGTTTGATGTATTGTTCACTGGGTATTGAACCCTCTTGTTGTCTGTTCTGAAACATAATCTTTAAGTTTGCCTATAGGCTAACACATAGTAGACTTTAGACTTTTCTTGTGTGACTGCTAAAATAGCATGATAAACAGACACATTCAGAAAACCAGGAGAACAGAAGCAGCTGAGCTGCTTTTCTGCACATATCTGGGTGAAAAAATAGTACATTTGTGTCAAGTGAAGGACTGTAACAATTACAATTACAATTGTTACAGTGGGGAGCTGACATGTTCTTTTTCTTTCGAAGACAAAGGTAGAGTTGGAAGCTGACATACCAAGCTGTAAATAAATGATTATTGCTTTTTTTTTTTTTTTATAAAAGAGGGAAATGCTAACTACACATCTCTGTCCTCAGAACCCATTCAATCCCGGTGTGCTGTGCTGCGTTACACCAAGCTGACAGATTCCCAAATCCTTGCAAGGCTCCTGAAAATTGTTGAGAAAGAGGATGTGCCATACACAGATGATGGACTAGAAGCCATTATCTTCACAGCCCAAGGAGATATGAGACAGGTAAAAGAAGAAAGGCAATGAAACAGAGGCTTCTGTTTAAAGCAAAAAAAAAAGTTTGAGTTGTGGCTCTCTAAGAGAGGTGTAGGAAAGAGGGGGTGACCTGTGGCACAAGAGTAACTGAACTGTTTGAATTTTGTGAGGTTTTAAAGAGGATCTTGTCCTCAAAAGTGAGTTGGTGGGAACTGGATACCAACCAGATTTGTGGGAGGAAACAGAGTCTGCATACACTTGTGGTTTATTCTGTTGCATAATTGAAAATTGCTTATTTGGCACCATTTTCTGAAAAGTGTATGGCACCTTGAAGAGTGAATAGCAGAGCACTTCTGAAAATAAAGGAAGTTTGTTGTTTGTTTGTTTTTTTCACAGGCATTAAACAACTTACAGTCTACATATTCTGGATTTGGCTTTATAAACAGTGAAAATGTCTTTAAGGTTAGTAACAGTGTAAAATGGTGATGCTGGAAGTTCAGCACTACAGCTGTGTGAGACCTTTGCTCAGAGCCTCAAAGCTGCTTTTCCAGTTTGTAGACAGCTCAGTGCAGGTGGCAATTACTGCATGAGGCCACAAAAAAAATACACGTGCCATTTGGAAAGGGAGAGAGTTCCAGCAGTCCCTAATGGCCCTCCTGAGACTGTGTGGCTTCCCAGCTCTCTCAGAGCACGTGAATCATCTAACTGCTGGGAAATTTCTCAAGTGATAACTTTAGAATCTGTTACTTGAGCATTCTCATTTTCTGCTGTTGAGTCTGACATCTCAGGATTGCTGTCTTACCAGAGAAGTCATGTTTCTTAAAATTTAATCTGTATTATAGAATGTGTCTTAATTCAGTATTTCAGCTGTATAGAAGCTTGGTGAAAACACCAAGGCTTTCATGCAAGAGTCTTCTACTCTTTTGAAATGTAATATTTCTCTTTCATACAGGTATGTGATGAGCCTCATCCTCTGCTTGTGAAAGAAATGATACAACACTGCATAAATGCAAATATTGATGAAGCATACAAGGTTGGTTTTCATGTGCTGTGTCTGCATAGACATTTTTTTTCTCAACAGATTTCTTGTTTGTTTTGTAGAATTCACAGTGTGGTGTGTTGTTTTTTTTAAGGTAAGGGCAATACCATGCAGAGGAGCTGCCAGATTATATCCTTTCTATGCAGGGGTCTGTTCAGATGAATACACAAAACCCAAGCTGTCTGAAAAGACTTGCTAAACAGTTGGGGTTAAATCATTGGATAAAAAGGACATTGCAGTTCCAGTAGCTGTACCTAGTTGTTCCAAAAGTGAATATACTTGACTCCCCTGATAAGCTGTGCAGATAAATGAGGGATTGTTCTTGCCTGCTCAGATTCTTGCCCACCTGTGGCGACTGGGATACGCCCCAGAAGATGTGATTGGCAACATTTTCCGTGTGTGTAAAACCTTCCAAATGCCAGAATACCTGAAACTGGAATTTATCAAGGTTAGTACTAACCTGCTTCCTGTTAGGGTCTCTTGGGCCTTTTTAAGTAGAGGATGTGATCCCTAGAACAAGGGCAGCCTCAGGGTTTTCCCTTTGAGATTCGCTGTATCTTAGTGCAAAAAAAATAAAGTATTTCTTAATTTCTTATTATTGCTTTTTTTTTCCTGCTCTGTCTCATCAGTTTATTTGTAAGAAACAGTCACTTGAAGTTGAAAATCCAGCCACCCACAAAAGTCACTTTAGTAATCACCTACAATTAATAACATCATAATAGTGGCTGAATTGGTGATTTGCACCAAAGACTCAAATAACTCCTTGAGAGCTTTCTTCAAGCACAGACTTGATTCTAGTGCAGTAGGCAGTAAAATATTAAATTATATTAACAGCCAGTTGGCATATGTTAAACTGGTGTAATGGAATCACTCTACAGACTTAAAACCTGTCCTCAACATAGGCCCCTGGCTCCTTACACAAGGGAGTGGGAAAATACAAGCTTTGATTTTCAAAAAGAAGTAAAAAATGCATTCTGGTTTGTGGACATGAGAAGATAAGCTTCCCTTAAGTTCGAGTGGCTCTGAAGTTGGTCTCTTAGCATCAAGGGGGGTGTTTTATTTAGTCATACTGTACATAGACTGAGAGAGAAACCAGGAGATTTTTACCATGTCTTTGTCCTCAGGAAATCGGGTACACTCATATGAAGATAGCAGAAGGTGTGAACTCACTTTTACAGATGTCTGGACTGCTGGCCAGGCTGTGCCAGAAGACAGCAGCACCTGCAGCCAGTTAGGTTTCATTGGGCACCTTCCTGGAAGGTGAAGGCAAGGTCAGCAGCTCCCTGGGTGTCCAGAATTCTTCATTCAAGGAGCTTGTTCCTTTGGTTTTGCTAAATGGCCGAAAAATGACCAGGTTCTGTTGTAAAAATGTTTTGTAATTTTTTTATTTAGATCAATAAAGCTTTAAAATTTACTTTAACCCAAGACCTCTTATTTGTCTAACTGAGATGGAAGAGAGGGCTGTGACCTCACAGCAGGAGGAAAAACACTGGATGCCATTGTTAGTGATTACATTTTAAGACTGGTTGAGTGGTCTTGCTGAGAGCAAGAAGGGAAAATTTTCACATGAAGGAAGAAATTTAATGAAGTTATAATTGAGGCATGCTGAGCAAGTGGCACTCCTGGGTGCTGTTTATGTGCTGTGGGTAAGGAACATATTTTCACCAAACATGCAGGAGAAATATTACACATTTGTTAATGGTGCTAGCTGGTTATTTTGGATATTTCTTTAAAAATCACCACATTCTGGCATGCTCTGCATTTGAGTGTTCTGTTGTTGCCCTCTAGATTGGGTAATGGCATTTTACTCTAGTTGCAGCATACCAAAAAGCAAAATCTTGATGCTTTCCTGTCTTTTAAGCTTTGGAAACCACCTTGCCAGTGCAGATGAGCAATGAGGTGTGAAACACAGAGTGAAAGCAAGTATAAATTGAATTTCACCACCTCCATATCAGATGTGAGACGTGCAGAGCTCTCCTAACTTAATAAAATCCATGCTGATCATAGCAGTCAGAAAAAAAGTACATCAGAGGTACAAGTTCCTGGTGCCTGCACTTCACCCTGCCCATTCTGTTGAGTTTTTCCAGCCCAAGTATTTAGCTGCCCACACCACAGCTCTCCCACCATTAAACTAACCATGGGCAAGCTAAGTTGGCTTCAGCCCCCTGCCCTGCAGCAGGGGTTGGTTTCACCCTCCTGTTCTCTGACCCAGGCACAGGGGTGAGGAGTTTCAGCAGCAGGAGCTGGTTGGCAGCATCAGGAATTGTCCTCTCAAGACTTGGTGCAGGTCCTGTGCCAGTGCCTGAAGAGAGAAGCCTTTTGAACCCAAAGTGCAGAAGAGAAAGTTAATTTTGACAGCTAAAGTGCAGGCACACTCGAGCTTGCTCCCAGATGGAATAAAGCAAACAGCTCTTGGAATAACAGATGTAATACTCAAATTACATTCTTCCTTCACTAGATATCTACTGAACTTACTTTTGGATTCCCAGCCAGCCAGTTGTCACTGCTAGCACAAACACTGTTAAAGATACAACTAATAATTCAGTATTAAGCTGCTGAAGTCTCTACAGACATACTAGCATCACAGCTTTTGTCCCCAGAAGCTTAAATAAGGCACATTTAAAGAGCAGCTTGCTTACCCTCCCTCTGGCTGTACACCACAGCCAGCCTACTCTCTGGAATTTCTGGTTCTCATACGTTTGCTGCTGAATGGAGAAGGGAGAGGAGGTTTCAACAAATTGCAGACCTGGTATTAAGGAGGACTGAGAGCTGGTCCTCACCCTGCTGGGTGTACCCACCCGTGTGTCCCCTGGTTTGCTGTGCTGGTGGCAGCAGAAGGGTGAGGGACATGGAGGGTCATGTTCCTGTTCCTGGTTGAAATGCTTTTTTTCTTCTTGGACTATTCAGCAGCAGCTTTTCAGCTCCAGTTCTGGAGTTGATTCTTTTCTGGGCTAATCCTCTACAGCACTGAGGAGACATAATCATGTTCATTTGTCCTCAGAAGAGAAAAGTACCAGTCTGAGAGGCCACCCAAGGTGGTTGGTTGCTCAGCCCCCATCTGAGTGCAGAGCTGCTACTTTTAGTAGCTGTCTGAGGCTCCCATCTCCATTTCAGCCACAGCAGCTGTGCCAAAACGACCTCTTGAACATGTCTGATGTTGAGAAAAGGAAGGGAAGTGCTCACTTGGCTGCCTACCTGGTCTGAGGAGAGAGACACAGACCCACAGGAGACGTAATTTCTCCTTGCGTTGCGTTCAGATTACACAGAATTGAGCCATTTTGGCTCAGCCTTAGAATCCTTGCACACCTAAAGAAAAGTCCTGAGAGGACTGTGTCAGTGAACACGTTTACACACTCACCCACTGCAAAGAAAAACTCAAAGGTGTTTCAGAACAAGGCTGAAATAGCATTGATGAAAGTTCTCATAGCAGCCCCAGGATTTCTTCCAGAGTAATGAGATCACTGGCTAAAAAGCACTTCAGGAGCTTTACAAAACTAAGAAGGGATTTACCCCCCCCTCCCCCCTGCTGCAGCTGGCTGGTCAGGGGAGCTGGGTTAATCAGAAGAGGAAGGCACTCCTTATCCAGCTCCTGCCCTGCCTGCTGTGCCTCCACAACTCAGGTTTTGGCAATGGAGGAACCTGACACCAGGAAAAGGTCCTTGGTCTGATGCTTGGTCTGATCCACCTTCCCATTTAGCCAGGAGCACAACGAAGCTTGCATTGTAATAGTTTGGCCACACACTCACCTAACAGCTTGAACTTTTGGGGAGCTCTCTAGCTGGATCCATGACTGTGTGCCAAGGATCTTTTCCTGCTGCTGATCTCCTCCTGGTTGTTTCATGGCTCTCTCCAGTTGCCAGATGAAGCTGCAGTAACATCACCACACAGGAACAGAGCTCATCCTTCCCCTCTGGGGAAAAAAAAACTCCACAGTCTGCAACACTTCATGAGAAGTGGGATCTTCTTCAGGTGCCAAACGTGTCACCAAGGATGACAACATCAGTGCCCTCCAAGAGCCAGGCATGCTGTTCCAGTAAGGAAGTCATCTCTTCCTTTTCTTGCCTGTCCATGAGCCAGCTTGCACCCTGCCTGCTCCAGGTCACCAGGATGCTGGCTTACCCAAATCTGTACAAAATTTATCCCTGTTTATACATCAGGAAACAAGAGGGGGCGAGTAGGAGCTGGGCTGGGAGGAGCTGAAAAGCCAGGCTGCATGGGGACACCCCTGAAGGACAGAAAGATTTGCTCTGTTGTAAGAGTCCTGCAGAAGCAGGAACAAAGGCATCTGCAGGAGCTACAAATAAATCTTCTAAACCACCCACACCCCACACCCCCAGCCACCTCTGGCTTCAGCTGTATGAGCAGTGACCACCCATGGTCTCTGCAACTCTGCTGAAAATCCAGCCAGGCCACTTGGCAGCAGGAAGCACCTGGCAGCCCCTGCTCCTGCTCCAGGGTTTGCTCCCCCTCAGCTCCACCTCTCTGCTCACCCTTACCCATCCCACTGCATCCCCCCTTCAGGAGCACAGGTTCCTGGACTCGTTCTGAGGAAGAAAACTTTGAAAGGAGCTGAAGCTTCTCCCCAGAAGACCCCGCACATCATTCTGTGTCACCTCATGTGCTCCCACCTCCTGTCTCACCCAGCCACGCAGACAACACCTGGATCACAGCAAACCAGAATAAAACACTGCGTATTCTTTGGAGGCTTTTCAGTTTTAATAAATAACTGTTATTATGGTGCCAAACCTGTGCATCAGGGCTCAAGAGACAAACAAGGATTACATTTCAGGGCTGACATCCCTACAGCAATACTGAAAGACTGGGGCAGCTCCTGAGGCTGTCAGCTGTGACCTCCTGGGTTGTTGCAGGGTCTTTGTGTCTCTATAAAACAAACACCAAAACACGAGGGACACTGCTGTAGGCAGACCCTGAACTACAAGCTGTGGATTTCATCCTCTCCAGTTTTTGTGACCAGGTTGGTATTTCCTTTAGCTACAACCTCTGCCTTGCCAGTTCCTCTCTTGCTTCTGTAGGAGAGCACAGGAACCCAGACATCACTTTCTAGTGCCGTTTGATGTGATCTTCAAGGCTAAGGTGTAAGTTTGGAGATGAATCTCCTGTGCAAAGCAGCTCTGCCAAAATTGTTACTGCTGTCCTATTCTCACATCAAAAAAGGAAGGCAATGATTTTGATAAATAGTGCTCCTTCGTGGCTCTTAGAGAAATTTGGGGTTTGTTACTCCTTTGTTTAAACATTAGATTTTAGACATTTATATTGGAATCCCTGGGTCTCAATACCATCATGCATGACTTGGATGACCCCAAGGGTCTTTTCCAACCTGAAAGATTCTATGATTCTATGAGTCACCCTGACAAATTAAGCAGCTCTTTACTGCATTACTTCTCAGTAATTTAAAGATTCATTTCATGCTTGACAGGAGAAAACACTGCCTGGACTGGCCATCCTCCCTGGAGATGTGTTGGGCTGTGATGAGCTAACAAGCTCCTGGAGTGCCCGTGTCCCTGCTGGGCAGAGTGCTTCTTCTCATCACAGGTTGGCAGCTGGATTTGGGTGGTTCTTCAAGCAGAGCATTCCTTCCTTTCAGCAGCATCCCTTCTGCATGAGCTCGGGCACAATTTGGAGGAAAGGTTTCACTGAGGGATGGAAATCTCCCCTGTGCATGCTCCCCGGGTGTCTATCATCTCAGCAAAGAGCTTCTTCAGACTTTAGGGAGAAGGCTTGAAAGAAGAGGAGGAAAAAAAAAAATAGTGAGGCCACTGATTTTTAATCCCTGCCTTCAGCCTCTTAACTCTGACACTTGGTACATTTTCTTTCCAAGGACAAGTGGTGAGGTACACCACAAAATGTCCATGTCCAAGCAGAAGCTCCAGCCATGCTCCTGACCCCCGAGCAGAGCAGGGGGCACAGAGGTCCCAGGAGCCACTTCTGGATTCACCCTCTCTTGGTGGAGAACTTCTTGTTAGCTGGACAGGGACACTTCAGAGCATTATTCTGCTAGCAAAGGTGGTAGCAGAGGCATCATTATAACACCAAAAATGTTCCTTGGCAATTTTAGCTTACTTCCAGCCACAACAGCATGTTGCTAGACCTTAGGGCTTTCTGTTCCCAGAAAACTATACCAGTGATTCACAACACAGCTATTCCCCCTTTTTCTCCATTCCCAGCATCATTTATCACTTTGGGAGATGGCTTTATGGTTGCCCCTGTGCTGCTCTGATCCTTGCCCTCCACTGAATCAGGCGTGGTCACTGCAGCAGCTTTGCTGAATGTTTTTTGGGGGGGCTGTCAGTCTGGATTGTTCCTCTCCCAGTGCTGAGCCAGGTGGGCACTCTCCCTGTTACAAGCAGAGCAGTTTGTGTGCCCAGTGCCACAGAACCACTGCCAGAGCAAAAACACTGGGACTAATGCAGAAATGTAATCCCTTCCTCCTCGAGATTTCTCTAGGGAAGGGGAATAAATGCTGAATTGCTTCTAGAAGTTTCCACTGCAGCCATGAAAAAAAAAAAGAAGTGCTAACAGAGAGAGCATTGCTGGTCCTCTCCCACCTGGAGTCCTAAATCCAGTCTGGAGCAGGGCATGCATCACACACACCCTAACCAGCACGTAGAGGCACACAGAGCTGCCCATTGCACAGCAGAGGTTTATGCCCAGCAGTGGTTTATGCCCAGCAGTGATTTATCTTCCTCTTTTCCTTCCCCAGCCATCCACACACTCATCTGAGAGCTCAGCCTGCTTTTGATGTACCTGGGGCTGCTTTTCCTCCACCCATTTACTGACACTCTGTTTTATCACCCCCATTCAGTGTCCCACAACCTTCCTACACATCTCTGCAGACAGTTTGTCTCGGGTGATTCTTCATCCTCAGCACCAGGCTGCTGCCATGCACAGGGCAGGATGTGTGCTCCCAGCAGGGCTCAGCCCAGCCCTGGGAACCCCACAGCCCCACACACCAGCAGGGTTTGGGGGTTCCTGTTCTCTGCACAGAGCAGAGCTGCCCAGAGCTGCTCTGAAGTGGTTTTGAGTTCCTGTTTGAGGAGGGAGGCACTGGGGCAGGGGACAAATCTGTCTCCATGATTGGTGCTGGTCGTGCCCCAGCTGCCTCTGCCTATGCTGCAAGGACCAGCAAAGCTCCAGCCCAGCTTTTTTTTTTTTTTTTGTATAAACACAAACTTCCCGCTTCTAAATGAACACATCCACCATTTGCTGTCTTTTTTTTACCTTCTCTTTGCCAGCAGGGCAGGGGCTGACACAGGGGCTGTGTTAACATAGTCCGGCTCATCATCGGAGCTCTCTGCCTGCAGAGCTGGGGGTGAGGACACATCAGTCACCTCCTGGGCTGACCTAAAACACTCCCAACCCCCCAGACACACCGTGTGTCCTCCCCAGTGCTAACCACATTTTTTGTGACCCCAGGTCACCGTGTCTCCCTGAAGGGGATTTGAAGTGGTCACAGATTTGCACACACCCTGTGTGAGCCAAAAGGAGATGGGACTTGGATTTCATCTAGAGAGTGTGACACCAGGGTGAGAGGAACCAGCAGCTCCCACACCAAGGGCAGAAAGCTCTTAACTGTATCTGTAAGGCTGAGCTTGCACCAGCACATCTTCCAATATAAGAGGATGTAAGACATGAAGAGGGACATTCCTCTGTAGCATCCTGTGGTCAGGGTTTAGACCACCTACACCGTGGTCTTCCGAGTAGCAGAAACACCACATCCCATCATAGCAGCATTCAGCTAAAAGTGTGTGCAGCAATTAGGACACTGAATTATAGAACCACAGAACTTTCTGTGTCGGAAGGACCTTAAAGATCATCCAGTTCCCACCCCCCCTGCCATGGGCAGGGACACCCCCCACCAGCCCAGGTTGCTCCAAGCCCCATCCAGCCTGGCCCTGAACACTGCCAGGGATGGGGCAGCCACAGCTTCTCTGGGCAACCTGGGCCAGGGGCTCAGCACCCTCACAGGGAAGAATTTCTTCTTCATGTCCAACCTAAAGCCATCACCCCTCATCCCATCACCCCATGCCCTTGTCAAAAGCCCCTCCCCAGCTTTCCTGCAGCCCCTTCAGGTAGGGGGTGTTTATCACAGATGACTGGGGGAGGAAAAAAAATGAACTGAAGATGAGGAGGATGACAGCCTCACCCTGAGCATGGTCAACGGGGCCTGAGCCCCATCCCCAAACAGCAAAGAGCTGCTGAGAACATACCTCCTGCTTGCTGGAGTTTCCATGCGTGTATCACTGTGCTGTTCTCGTAGTCCTCAGCATCATCTGTGACTAAGAAGAGTTTGGACAGGATGAACACTCAGGGGACTAAAAAGGGACCTTTGGGAACCCCCCTTCCCTTCCCACCCCCCTGTGCACGTGGCTGAGGTCCCACCACCCTCACAGGGAAGAATTTCTTCCAACCTGAATCTCCTCTCTCCCAGTTTAAAGCCATCACCCCTCATCCCATCCCTCCAAGCCCTTGTCCAAAGTCCCTCCCCAGCTTTCCTGCAGCCCCTTCAGGCACTGGCAGGTGCTCTAAGGTCTCCCTGGAGCCTTCTCTTCTCCAGGCTGAACAACCCCAAGTCTCTCAGCCTGGCTCCATGTTCCAGGGCAACTCCTTTGGTGCACCAGCCCCATCTGAACCTCGAGAGCTTGCTTGGGAAGGGACCTTTGTGATGTGGGTGGCTCCTGACCACCCCACCTTCTCCCTTTCCAAGCCAGAGAAGAACCAAGAGGCTCCTCCTGCCCTGGGGAGGTTGTGCAAGCAGCACCCATGGGTCCCTCTGCTGAGGGGCTGACCGGCGGATGTTGGGGTTTGGTGATTCAGATGATAACAGGAAACCAGAAACTGAGTTACCAGCCCTGGAGGAACCAGCTCCAACCTCAGTGACTCTGAGGTGCAGGAGGAGGTGGGACAGATGGGGGAGAGCAGCTGAGGCTGCAGGTAAGTGGGGAGAGGGGAAAGGATGCGGAGAGGGGGGTGCCCCAGGGGTGTGTGGGGTTGGTGTGGAGGTTTGTGGGGGTCCCACTGGGCTTGGTGAGCTCAGAGATCCCAGGCTGGCCCACAGTGACCCTTTTAAGGAGGACTCAAGGTCAGCCCTGTAAAACCCCTCTGGAAAGCAACGTGCTGGATGTTACTGCTCCCTGCTGCTCGTGGCCACCCCCTGAGAAGCTCCAAGGTATGAAAATTACCAATTTGTGACACTTCTCAGCATCACTGACACTCCTTGGGACCCAAGGTGAGAGTCTGTCCCATCCAGTCTGGACTGTCTGGTTTGCAGTTCAGTCCTTTCCATCTCCTCACCCTTTCTGCTGCTGGCAGCCTGGCTCTTCTGTAATTACATTATCTCTGCCTTGACAGCTACTAAAAGGTTCTGGAAGGTTCTCACTGGGCTGAGCTGCTCTCTGGCTGGCAGCCCACCCTATTTTCCCCTCCCCAGCCCACCATAGGTGAATTTTATCTGCAGTTTCTGGGGTTTCCATCAGTTTCAGGGCATTCTGGCTTCACGTGGATGGAATGTATTTATTTTGCTGCATGGAAGTGCTGGAAATTGTTAATCCTCAGTGGAAAGAGCGTTGTCTTTGCATCCCTTTTCTCCTGGGCTCCTCGTTCAATGTGAGGCAGGCACTTTAGCAAAGTGGGGGGGTTGGTGGGCTCATCTGGTGGGCTCTTGGCTGCTTTTTCTTGCTAAGAGCAGAGCTCAGTTACAGAATTCAGGCTGTCAATATTTGCTGTCCCTCAGGTGGGCTCCCTTGGACCGGGCAGCCCTGGTGATGGATGCTGCCTGGCTTTGCCTGAAATCCAGGACCAATCCATGATATTCCTGTGAATTCCCCCCCCTGTGCTGGCAGGCAGGTTGCCATCAGGAGTTGGTGCTGTATTTTCCACCTGAGGTTGTTTGGTGGTTTTGTTTTTTTTTTCTTTAATGATTATTTTTGAAGCATTCTTACAAAGTGCTGATCAGGCTTCGATTTAGCAATTCCAGTTTTCCCTCTTATCCCATGTTCTACCAAAATACATTTGTTTCTTCCCTGGCACAAAATAAAGCAGGGGCTGCTGGAGCAGCTGTACAAACCCAGGATTTGTCTGTGCTGTGGTGGCTTTCCTAAGTTACACTGGCATCAAAGCTGGTTGGAAATGGGCTGTGCAGACGTCTGGGAAGGAGTTTTTCTGGGGACTCTGGATGTTGAAGTGATTCCAACCCCAGGAGCTTCCTGGGGCTGAGAATTTCTAAATGGATGGGACTTGGCCGTGGTCCTAGACAAACAGAAAGTTGTGTTTCTTTTCTTAGAAATGTTGGAGACATTGAGTCAAGCTGAAGATCACATCTGTTGAATGAGCCCTTGCTCTGATTTTCAGATGGGGAGGTTTTAAATAGACCCTGAGCTTCATAATTCATGCCAGTGACTCATCCCAGCAGCCCAAATCAGTCTGAAGTTATTGCAAACCACAAAGCTCTCTGGAAAGGAGACTGTTTTCTTTTTTTTTCTTTTTTTTTTTTTCTTTTTTTTTGGGGGGGGGAGATTGTTTATCATTATTTTTTTTTACTAGTATGTTAAAATCATGCCCTGGGGCAGTAATTTTGGTCTTTCTCTTGTGATCTTGACATCTGCAGCAGCCTAAAAGGAGGTGGTCACAAGTGAGCCATTTTCTTGGATGCTACATCCATGCATTCCTCACTCTTTAATTTTTTTAGGCAAAGAAAAAAAAAATTAAGTAGGTAATAAATACTCTTTTTTTTAAAAAAAAAAGTGAGATCTTTGCCTCTCCTGCTGCTGTTGCAAAGCTCTTCCAGACTTTCCATCCATTAGGAATTTTATTTCTAGCCTGTGCATATCTACCTTCTCCTCATTTTATCAGCCAGCCTGGTCTTATTTAAATTTAAACAGCTTTTCTCACTTTGGTGTTTCTCTCAGACAAAATGACAGTGAGTGTCTCTGGGCTCTCATGCTTTAGTAGACTTAAAATCAAGTAGAATTCCCTGACAAAACCACCTCTCCTTCCCTTGGATGTTCACAAGGAGCCCTCTAACTGGGTTTAATCCTTAATTTAGGACTAGAAACCTTCCACACCACCAGCCAGGCTGACCAGATCTAGCCTGTACAGACTGGTTGATTTTTTGTAATTTTGTTAATTCTTATATTTTTTAAAAAATTGTTTAAAAAAATTCAATATTTCACTGCTGAACTGAGCGGGATGGGAAGATGGGGGTGGGGACAGGGTGTGCCCCTGGGGCTGACCACCTCCCATGTCCCTGGGGAGCATCCAGGGTTTGCTGGGTGACTACAGGTTGAGCACTGGACTCAGTAGAGTTGGGTTCATGGTTGCACTTGGTGATCCCAAAGGTCTTTTCCAACCAGAATGATGATTCTGTGATTCAGGCATCAGATTATCTCTGGAAGGGAGGTGGTGGCCTGGCTTGCAAAGTACAAACAAGGTTGTGTTGGCAAGCACCTTTGGCTCTGCCTTGCCTGGACTTTAAAACAGAAAAAATAAAAATAAAAAAAAAAATAGGAGGAAAAGTCTCCAAGAAACTAAAAAAAAAAAAGAAAACCAACCTAAACCAAACCAGCAGCCTTGCAGCCCTTTGTATATTGAATTTCCATCACCAGCATTGGGTCAGCTGCCATTTGCTGCCTCTTACAGATGCTTTAGAGATGATCCACAGCTCGTGATTCCCAGGGGGGATGTGGAGCCAAGGAAAAAGGGTGTCAGAAACCACATGGGTTTGATCAGGCTCTGTCTGCAACATCCCAGCTGGGTTCTGGTCCCACACTTCCAGGGTGGGTCCGTGGAGGTCTGGGCACGTTGTTCATCTCAAACTCCCCATCCCTAAATCCTCAGAGAGCTCTGCAAGAAATTTGGCAGGGAAATAACCCCCCTTGGGGACGGCTAAAGAGCAAAGCCAGGGGGCAGGGAGTGTTTGGAGCTGCTGCTGGAAGGGAGCAGGAAAAGAAAAAAAAAAAAGTGGTTTTGCTCAGGAACAGGGAGTCTGGTCTCAAAACCCAGGTTGTTGTCCCATGGGTGCAGGGGACCCATTGCTGTCCCATGGGTGCAGGGTCACTTCTGGGCAGCCAGACTGTGCTCAGAGGATGCAGACACTGAACCCCGGAGCCATTGCTCCCTCCTGGCAGGGACAGGGCTGGAGGGATTGACCCCGACAGGAATGGGAGAACTTTGGGATTTCTCTTTTGGGATCAGGGCATCAGTTTGGGCAGGAAAAGCTTCTTGATTCCACTTGATACAAGTGGAGGAAGGAGGTGCTGGGCAGGGCAGGATCAAGCTGCTCTTTTCTATCATGTTATTGATGTTTGTTGACTGGTTTTTAATTTTTATTGTTGTTTTTAACACTTATATTAAGAGGAGGCTGAGAGGAGACTTTATTGCTCTCTACAGTTACCTGAAATGAGGTCAGTGCTGGCCTCTTAAATAAATAATGAGACGACCAGAAGAAAAGGCCTGAAGTTGCTCCAGGGGAGGTTTAGACCAAATATTAGGAAGAATTTCTTGACTGAGAGAGCAGTCAGGCTTTGGAAAGGGCTGCCCAGGGAGGTGGTGGAGTCACCATCCCTGGAGGTGTTTAAAACCATTGCAGATGAGGCACTTCAGGACATGCTGCTGAGGGCATGGTGATAATACAGACATGAATATATTTTATTTTTTTTGTATTGGGAGGGGGTGGTGATCTCAGAGATCTTTTCCAACCAGGACAGCTCTGTGATTCTGGGATTATCTAGATATGATTTCCCCACCCACAGGGGTTGTGCCAGTGTAGTACTGGCTGGAATTGTACTAAGGGAGGTTGGGGTTGGGTGGGAGGAAAGCTTCCTCCCAGGCAGAGCAACATCAGCCTGGCCTTTGGCAAGGTGAAGCATCTCCATCCCTAGGGGCTAAAGAAGAAGTTTATTAAAAAAAAAAAAAAAATTCCAATAATCTGTAAACACAGAAAATCTGGCCCTGAGGAACAGGAACTGGCTACATTATCTGTCCCAGACCCAGCAGGCTGTTTGCTGTGATATTTATAGGGTGTTTTGGATTTTAAAGGAAGAAACTGAAGCCAAATCATGCTGATGATTACAAAATGTTAGCTGCTGTTTGTGGCAGAGGCTGTCACAGGAGGGAGGGGAAGAGCTGGTGGTGGCTGAATCAGTTCAGCACAGGCAAAAGGAAGGGGAATTTAAGATTTCAAGTCATTCTGAGCTGCAGGAAAATAACTGGGGTGCCTTGTGCAGAGATCCTGGCAGCTCTGAATAATTCAGAGTGCCTCCTTGTTTGTCCTCTTTTCTGGATGTTAAATGCTGATGATGGCAACGTGGGTTATGGAGCTGGGAATGAGGAAACCCAACGGGGTTTTCTCCCTCTTTGTGCCCATGTCCCAAGGGAAACCCCGTGAGCCTCTTCTGCTTTTCTGCACTGAGGTGGGGTTGGGCTCTGGGATGTGCTGGGTTCATCCCCCCCCTCCTCAGGGAAAGGCCATTGCCTCCCCCACCCCATGGGGGTAGAACCCCAAGGTCTCTTCTGCATCAATAGAATCACAGAATGCCAGGCTGGAGGGACCTCAAGGATCATCTGGTCCAACTTTTTGAGGTAGGAAGATCTAAAACATGTTCCTTTAGATGTTTTAGATGCTTTAGATGTTCCTGAAGCTCAGCACCTTGTCAAGCTGAATCTTAAAAGTATCAAGTATTGGGGAATCCACTCTGGGAAGATCATTCCAAGGTCCAACTGTTCTCATAGTGAAACATTTTCTTCTGATGTCCAGTCAGGATCTCCCCAGGGGTAACTTGCACCCCTTACCCCTTGTCTGTTCCATGGGACTCCTTGTAAAAAGGGATCCTTCATCATCTTGGGAGCCACCACCCTTCAAGCACTGGCACATGGCAATAAGGTCTCCCCTGAGCTTCCTTCCTCCAGGCTGAACAAACCCACCTCTCTTACCCTTTCCTCATCCAGCTCAAAGGCTTCTCAAGCTGTTGATCATCTTTGTGGCCCTTCTCCAGCTTGACCACATCTTTTTTGTACACCAAGGACCAGAACTGAACACGATGCTCCAGTTGTGGCCTGACAAAGCTCTGCCTGGAGTGGGATGATGTCTTCAGCTCTGCTGGTGGTGCAGCCCAGCATCCTCTTGGCTTTCTTTGCTGCTGCATCCTCTGCTCTTTGGGGCTTGGGAGCTCCAAGGAGTGGCTCCCCCACCTCCCCATGTCCCTGATGCTCATGGTCCCCTCCTTGCTGTATTTCAGGCTGGATGTGTCCATGGAGCTGCTGTGGGCAGCTGCTGCTCTGATGCTTCTTGGGGCCACCATCAGCCTCTGCCTCAAGTGCCAGTTCTCTGGTAAGGTCCTGCCCCTGTGCTTTGGGATCCCTCTTGCAGTTCCTAAGCCAGGTTGGGAAGGTGACTCCAGGCAGACCCTTGGGATGGGTTTGGTTTTGCTCAGCCAGGTGCCAGCTGGGGGAGCTTTGCCTTCAAGGGCTGAGGGAAATACATGAAATACAGAGAGGGAGGTGAGCACTCAGCCCAGGGGGTTCCAGCCAACCTCTGAGCACTGGGGGAGGTTCAGGGGACAGGGAGAGGCTGCAGGTGGGGTCTGGGGACAGCAGTGGCTGGCTGGGTTTGCTGTCTCTGAGACAAATACTGTGACTGAACCATGGTTTAAAAAATGCTCATCAAAACCCTGCCACAACTGCTGCTTGCTGCTCTCCTCTCATGCATAGAGAGGAATAAAGCCTGGTGGCTGTTTTGTTGGTCTTTCTGAGCTTTAACTCCCAAACTAGACTTTTCTAAAAGCTTTTTGTTGTGTTTTTTTCTTTGTCTTCCAGCCCACAAGAGAAAGAAGAGGCTGAGTGAGCAGAGGTGCCAGTAAATTGCCTTTCCTACTTGCTTTTCCCAATCCTGCTTCTCTCCCAAGCAGCTCACCTGGGGGAGAGACCCTGACCAGAGCCAGACCTGTTCCCCTCCACCTCCCAGTGCTGATTGGGACTGAGATAAAATAAAATAATCCTGGAATGGGACATGCAGGAGACTGTGGCCCAGCCCAGGGCCCTGCTGGGGGGGGGGTGATGTTTTTCCAAAGCATAACCCAAAATGAAAGCCAAGCTCTGGCCATGATGCCAGTGGGTCATTCACTAGTTGGAAAAAAGTCTGGGAGAATTGAAAGGACAAATCCTGATCCTGTCCTGTTGTGCTCCAAGATGATGTTGGTAATTTCAGGAACCCTGCTCTTGGCTGGTGCTGGTGGGACCCAGTGGCAGAGGAACCACTGACCCATAACAGCACAAGGGTGGAGGAAATGCTCTGCACAGACACACACAACCCCCCTGATTTCCTTCAGCAACAGAAAAACCACACAGAAATTATAAAAAGAGAACAACAAAAAAAAAAGCTGCATTGTGACTCCTGGTGTAGGAGAAAAGGGGGTGCAAAGGGGCTCCAAAAAGGCCTCCAAGGGGGCTGAGGCCACTGGGCTAGGGGAGAAGCTTTGGGGTGGCCCATCAGAAAATCCAGCCCAGGCTCCATCCCCTAAATCATTCTGATTTCTGGGAATTTATACCTGGAGCAGTTGGTTTGGATTCAGGTGCGTGGGGCTGTGTGCTCATTTTGGAGTTCTGGTTCAGGGGCAGTTTGGGGTTGTTTTTTTTTGCAAGCCAAGTGAGTTAACTCTGTGTTTGCAATGAGGTCCTGTGCCCAACACCTCATCTCCACCAGCCCCATGCCAAGAATTCCAGCTTGGGACAGGGAGTGACTCCAATGAAAGGATGTGGAGGGAGAAAGGGACATTTTCAGGGTTCCTAAGTATCTGTAGGCACCTGTGGGTGTAGAGTTGTGCTCTGAGGAGCAGCTCCCCTGGTAACTAGAATGTGGAGAGGTTATTGGGCATCTGTGGTGGTTTATTCAGGTTGCTGTGAAGGGATGTTGGGAGGGGCAGGGGAAGGCACTGGGCTCTGAAGCTGTTGCATGGGTGAACACAAAGTGTTTTCTGGGTGAAAAATGCTCTTTTGGCCTTAACAGGTGCATAAAGTGTCAGAGTAGGAATTACCTGAAATGTTCTCCTCACCCCTGGGTCCTCTCCCTCAGCTGATGTTGGCTGCTTTGCAAATGGTCCATAAATACATCTTGGTTTAGAAGGGTCAAAGAGGACTCTGAGAAGCTGCTCCCACCTCACGTGGGTCCTGCATGATGCTCTGGGTGATTTGCCTTGGCATTTCACCAAGCCCAGGAGGGAGGTTGGGCTCCTTTCCCCCAGCTCACCAAACTTGCATTTATTTTCCTTCTCACAGAGCCCAAAATTCAGCTGAGATTGTACCTCTATTTTTTTTTTTTTTTCAGGTTTGAAAGCCAGCAGAGATTTGAGGTGATTCGATCCTATTCCAGTGAGTATGGATGTTGTCAGGGGGGTTCCATGTGCAAAGATTGAGGGGGAAATAAAAGGATGTCCTCAATGCCAGGTGGTGAAATGATGAGACCAAGGTTGTCAAAGCCACCTCAAGATGCTTCTAGGGATGGGAATTCTGAGCTCTAGGGGGAAAAAAAAAAAAATAAATCTTCACACTTAAAAATAAATCAACAAAGGGATTTATTTTCCTCTATTTTTCCCCATTGTGGCCATTAATGTGCCTTCAAGGAACAATTTGGAAACTATTTCAGGGTGCACTAGAAAAATGCCCACCCCAGTACCAGGCAACCCTCTCTGGTGGCTTTTCTTGTGCTCCTTGGATTATCTGCTGCCACCACAATCCTTAACACCTCATTTTGTTCCTGCCACTAGGTACAGCCCGAAGGCTGGAACAGGTTAAGGAACCTGAAAACTTATCAATAGCAAGGTGAGTTAAAAACTTAAACAAAACCTGGCTGTAGGGGCAAGGCTGGATGCTCTTCATCCAACTAAGTGAATGTTCAGGATTAAGGATTGGCTTCTGGACCCTCCAGGTGGGGCTTAGGCTGTATTTTCTTTATTGATGGTCAATAGTGGGTTTTGATTTTTTTTCTGGATTGACTCCAGTCTGACTGTGTCCTCCTGGCAACCACCTAAATGGAACCCAAGGGAATGAGCTGGGGCTGTCCATAATAGGTACATCATGAAAAAAAATTACCCATCTTTCCTCATGAGCAGTTTGTCATGAGAAACCCCCTTCTTCCCATCACCAAAACTCCCAGGAACAACATGGCCACCACCCTGTTGCAATATCAGGGCAGTTGTTCCTGTTTAGGGATTTTTACCCCAAACTCTTCATTCTTCCATTGCACCATGTGTGTTCTGCTCTAACCTCACAAGGAGGTTTCATGGATGATCCTTCTGGCTTTGTCACTGCTGTGGAATGGTTTGCTCAGACCTGGGACTTAGTTCTTTCTCTCTTTCCCTCTTTTCCTCTTTCCCCCTCTTCTCTTCTCTTCTCTTCTCTTCTCTTCTCTTCTCTTCTCTTCTCTTCTCTTCTCTTCTCTTCTCTTCTCTTCCTCTCCTTTCAGGAAACCCCCCAAGGATTTCAGTGCCTCCTGCCATGCTGGATATGGTGAGCATCTCCTTGGGATGGGCACTGTTTCAATTCTCAACCCATTTATGCAGCTGAGGGTGAAGCACCCACCCCAAAATTCATCACTGGGGATGTTGCAAATCTTGGCTCATTTGTGTAGGTGCCAGCCTGGAGCTCCCACTGGTTTTGGGGAAGATGGAGCCTCCAAGGGGCTGGTTACCAGGCAGGGCACTGGGGGCTTAGCCAGGAAACAAGCTGGGTGATGAGAAAATGAACTGTGGGCATCACCACCTGCCTGAGATGCTTGTGGCTGGGCTGTGCAGTGACATTTAATAAGAATGAGCCTGGGTGTATGTTCAAAATCCAGTGCTCCTCCTGCCAAGGCTGACCACTCCTGGTTGGGGCCACAGGGTCAGATGATTTCGAGCATCACCCCGTGGGGTGCCCAACCTCACAGCCAAGTCCCCTGGCCCTGAGCAAAGAGCTGAGTGGAACCAAAACCCTTGGTGTCTCCATCACCAAACATCTCCCCTTGCTCAGCCTCATCCCTCATGTCCCTTCCACTTCTCCCCAGGGAGCAGGGCCCAGCCCAGGTATTGGGATTTCCTGACAGGTAAATGCTGCAGCCCCGGGCCCGGGGGTGTGGGGAGGGGTGTGGAGGTGAGGAGGGGTCCTTGGGGTGTGGGGAAGGATGCAGAAGTGAGGAGGGGTCCTTGGGGTGTGGGGAAGGACGTGGAGGTGAGGAGGAGACCGTTGGGAGGGGTGAGGAGGTGAGGAGGGACCCCTGGGCTTTGGGGAGGGGTGAGGAGGGGTCCCTGGGGTGTGGGGAAGGATGTGGGGGTGAGAAGAGGTCCCTGGGGCTTGAGGAGGGGTGAGGAGAGGTCCCTGGGGTGTGAGGAGGGGTGAGGAGGGGTCCCTGGGGTGTGGGAAAGGACCCCTGGGGTGTGGGAAGAGGTGAGGAGGGGTCCCTGGGGTGTGGGGAAGGATGTGGGGGTGAGAAGAGGTCCCTGGGGTGTGGGGAAGGATGGAGAGGTGAGGAGAGGTCCCTGGGGTGTGGGGAAGGATGGAGAGGTGAGGAGGGGTCCCTGGGGTGTGGGGAGGAAGGGAAGGGTG
>JAAWXA010000046.1:1921665-2036771 GCA_038090715.1 Florisuga fusca | reverse complement strand
CCCCCCCCCCGGCTCCCTCTGGGCCAACGTTTGCCCTGAGAGGCTGATTTGGGCTGCCCCAAATCAGGAGGGATGCTGCGGGGATGCTGTCTGCAGGCACGGGGGGAGGAAGGGGTTTTTTTTTGGGGGGGTGGCAGCTGCCTCCCCCTGCTCCCCCTCTGTTTGTGGAGGGGACTCAGGGCTGTTGGGGACATCTGCTCGTGCTGGACCCCGGGAGCTCACCCAGCTGTGCCTTGGGATGGGCACCCGTGGGTGCTGATAGCAAACCCTTTGCCCTGCAGAGGACAGCCCCCGAGGGGACCCTGCCTATGTGTAAGTAGCCAGGCACCGCCTGCCAGCACCATCCAGCAGAGCCCTGCTGGTCCCAGTACGGTGCTGGGTCTCTCCCAGCTCAGACTGGGGAGCTGTGGGCAGCCCCAAGCCAGAGGAGCTCATGGCAGCCACTGTTCCTGCAGGGAGCCCATCTCTCTGGATTACTGCAACTGCACCCAGTACTTCACACCACCCAAAGGTGAGGTCTCCGTGGGATTTCTCCTCCTGCCCAGCTGGTCCCGTGGCTCCAGGGATCCCATGAGACTTCCCTTGCCTCTGTCTGTGTCACTCTCATAAGGCCTGGAGCAAGGATGGGGCCAGGGGACACATTTGGTTCGGTGCTGGTCAAAGGTTGGATTTGGATGATCTTGGAGGTCTCTTCCAACCTATAACATTCTGTGGTTCTGTGGTTTCTGAAGGGATGTAGCACAACCATGGGCCAAAAGGGATGTCCAAGCCCTGCTCAGTCCATCCTGCCATGGCCACAGAGGTTCTGGTGTCAGGGGGGGATCCAAGTGGAGGGTGGGATGCCCCATCCCTGGGTCAGCACAGGTTGTCACCAAGACTAAAGATTTTTCAGCTAATGTGTGTTTCATTATGGGAAACATAATGAAACCCTCTCCTGCAGGTGCTGGGGCATCTTCCCAGCTCATCTATGCTTCCTGAAGTCCTTTGTCCCCCCTCTTTCTTCTCTCCATCAGAGAAAGAGGAGGATTCCAATTCCTATCAAAACATCATCATTGGTGTGTCCCAGGGCTCTGACCCAGGTATGTGTGTGGTGGTCTCTGTGTGTTGTACAAAGGTTCAACAGCACAGAGGGGGACAATGAGACGTTCAGCCCAGGGAAAACCCCCTCATTCCCAGGCTCAGACCCAACTAGGGTGCAGGGGCTGTCACAGATGCTCAGCAGACCTGGAGTTTTCCCCCTTTCTGCAGGAAAATACACATGGGGGCACCTGAGCTGCTGAGAGATCACCTCTGAGCTGATCCCTCTGACTTAGAGGTTTCTGCATCAGTTCAGGAGCTCTGGGATCTGCATTACTTCTCTAGATTTTTAGTGTTACAGCCAGGATCAAGCCAGGCTCTAGCCCTCAGCCCAGATTTCTCACCATGTCCAGCCTGAGAAGCTTACAGCCAGTGAGCTGCTGGGGGATGGGGTTGGATCACAGTGTCTGCTCAAGGGCTTCCATCTTCTGTCCTGGGGTGCTGCAATCAAAATAGAAAGTCAAGTTGGTTTCCTTCAACAAATTAAGACAGCACTTTGTGCACTGCAGGAGGCAGGAGCAGTGGGCACCAGCCCCAGCTGTGCCTCTGGGGTCCAGGCACGTGCTCGGGGATGGAAAAGTGATGAGGCAGGATCAGCAGACATGGCCATCCAGCTGGGACCTCAGCCACGTGCACAGGGGGGTGGGAAGGGAAGGGGGGTTCCCAAAGGTCCCTTTTTAGTCCCCTGAGTGTTCATCCTGTCCAAACTCTTCTTAGTCACAGATGATGCTGAGGACTACGAGAACAGCACAGTGATACACGCATGGAAACTCCAGCAAGCAGGAGGTATGTTCTCAGCAGCTCTTTGCTGTTTGGGGATGGGGCTCAGGCCCCGTTGACCATGCTCAGGGTGAGGCTGTCATCCTCCTCATCTTCAGTTCGGTTTTTTTCCTCCCCCAGTCATCTGTGATAAACACCCCCTACCTGAAGGGGCTGCAGGAAAGCTGGGGAGGGGCTTTTGACAAGGGCATGGGGTGATGGGATGAGGGTTGATGGCTTTATAGTGGGAGAGAGGGGATTTAGGTTGGACATGAAGAAGAAATTCTTCCCTGTGAGGGTGCTGAGCCCCTGGTCCAGGTTGCCCAGAGAAGCTGTGGCTGCCCCATCCCTGGCAGTGTTCAGGGCCAGGCTGGATGGGGCTTGAAGCAACCTGGGCTGGTGGGAGGGACTGGGTGAGCTTTAAGATCCTTCCAACCCAAACCATTCCAAGATTTAACATCCCACAGGGCAAGTTGTCTGGCTGGCAAAACCCAGAGCAGATAGAGCAAGCAGCAAGACCTCTCCAAGTTTTTAAGAGACCAGTTGATACCAAATCTCAATGGCAGCAAACAGCTCGAAGTCACCATTTTAACAGCCAAACCTGCAGCTCCTCTCCAGGGCTCTGAAACTGCTTCCTGTGCTCCAGTGTTAGCAGCTGGCAGACAACAGGCACAACTTCACCCTCCTCTCAAAAAAATCCACCACCTCATGGGTTGTGTTTTGTTTTGTTGGTTTGTTTTTGTTTTTTTTTTTTAGTGCTTGAATGGAAGAGGGAGGGTGTGAAAACAACTGGGAATTTATCCCCTGGCTCAGAGCCCCTTTCCAGCACAGGACACGTGGCTCCTGCTCAAGGATCAGGCACATCTGCAGCTCTCCAGATGTAGCTGCTGGAGTGAAACAGAGAGCTGGGCACAGACCTTGGAGCTGCAAATGGAATGATGATTCCCTGAGGCTCTATAAAACCCCTCACACACAGCCACGGAAATTCTTCTGTAAAGGGAAATTTGGTTACAGTTGAATTCCAGCACTCACCTACAACCATCTCTCTCCATGGTGACACTCCAAGCATAAAAAAATGAGAAACCAGCCCAATGTTCACAGCCCTGGGATGGGAATTTTTTCTCTCAGAGGAAAAACTGCCCTGGTAAGAGTTAGTCACTGCATGTGCAAAAGGATCCAGACTTCCCCTCTCCCAGTGCTGACCCGAGGTGCAAACACCAGGACTCCCAGGAGCCCCTCAGCCCTGTGCCCACATCACACTGAGATGCAGGGACAGGTCCTGAAATCAGCACAGATCATAGAATCATAGAATCAGCCGGGTTGGAAGGGACCTCAGAGATCATCAAGTCCAACCCTTGACCCACCCCTGCAGTTCCCAGCCCATGGCACTGAGTGCCACATCCAGTCTCTTTTTAAATGTCTCCAGGGACAGAGAATCCACCACTTCCCTGGGCAGCCCATTCCAATGCCTGATCACCCTCTCCATAAAGAAATTCTTTCTAATATCCAACCTAAACCTCCCCTGGCACAACTTGAGACCGTGTCCTCTTGTCTTGTTGAAAGTCGTCTGGGAAAAGAGACCAACCCCCCCCTGGCTCCAACCTCCTTTCAGGGAGTTGTAGAGAGTGATGAGGTCTCCCCTGAGCCTCCTCTTCTCCAGGCTGAACAGCCCCAGCTCCCTCAGCCTCTCCTCATAGGATCTGTGCTCCAGTCCCTTCACCAGCCTGGTTGCCCTCCTTTGGACCTGCTCCAGCACCTCAATCTCCTTCCTGACCTGAGGGGCCCAGAACTGGACACAGGACTCGAGGTGTGGCCTCACCAGTGCTGAGTACAAGTNACCTCCTTGGACCTGCTGGCCACGCTGTTCATCTGAACCAGACCATCTGAGTGGTTTCTGGCCGGACCCTGCCCCAGGACACCACAGAACATGAAATCAGAGAACAGCTTGGGTAGGAAGGGACCTTAGAGATCATCTGCTCCAACCTCCCTGCCGTGGGTTTCTTTTCTTCCGTGATTTCCTGACTCCTAAACCAGTTGGTGTACAGTTGCTATTTAGGTCTTAACTATGAAGGAGTTCATTCAGGGCTTTCCAGCAGCTTTTTACATATTTAAAAGTATGGGGGGGTTGGACTTGATGATTTTTCAAGGTCCCTTCCAACCCCTCACTTTCTGCGATTTAAACAGAAGCTGGTAACAGAGGTTTTACCCAAAAAGTTATTTCTATCAGAACTGCTGCTCTAAATACACCGGGGACAATGACAGTTTTGCCTTTCCTATCAGCAATATATTTATTTAGGAACAGACAGTGCTATAAAGATACCACAGATTTGCTTACGGGTTCTCTGCTGGGTCTCTCAGCTTCAGAGATGACTCAGGGCTGTGGGACAGATGTCACCAAAGCTGGCAGAGGCTACAGCAAAGCCACCTCCTGTTAGTCCCCTGATTGTCCCCAGGTCCAGCACAGAGAGCCACCCAGCCTCTCCAGGACAGGTAGAGCCTGCTGGGGAGCAGCCCCCAGGCAGGAGTGCTGATGGGGCAGGAGAGGGGACACAAGAGTTCTGGGGTGGAAGACATCAGCCCTGCTGGGACATCAATCCCCCTGGTGTCCAATCTGGCTGAGGAGAGAGCAGATACAGAGAAGGAACCAGATAAAACAGACAGAGGGACAGATCCCAGCACCTCTCAGTGCCTCAGAGGAAGGGTTTTGCTCTAGAGGGTGGGATGAGAGCCTCACCCCAAGCACCTGCCAACATATCCACAAGTCCTGCTCTTCACCAGACCAACCCTCAGACACCAAACCCAGCTCAGGACACCAGGTTCTACCCCAGCTCTGCCCTCATCCCTCTTCCAACCCCTGTGCCTCCTCTAGACCTGCTGCCAGGACCCATTGCTGCTCTGATAAGAGGTCAGAGACAGAGGAGCATCTTGCTTTTAACTGCCCCAATAAATTTCATTAACTACCACCCTACAATTCCACCTTTCCACATCCTTTTCCAAGCTTACCCATGCCAGCTTGGTTTGCTTTGCCCCCAGCAAACACACAGCATCCCTTCCCTCTGCCAGGTTTACCAGCAAACCAAACTAGCCATTGGTTGGTTGGTATTTGTTGGCTTTTTTCCCCCTTTAACACCCAGCAAACTGGCTGTAAAACTTTGTCTTTTGGCTCACAAAAGTCATGAAACTCCATCTCCCACCCTCCCCAGCTGACTTTTTAGGGTGGGGAGGCTGAATGCCCTGGGGCCTGGCTGATACCCTTTCGGATAAAGGTGGGATCTGCTCCACCACCACCTGGTTTGGCTTGTGACTGATGCTGACCAGAAATTCCCACTGTAACAAGGAGTCCATCACCTAAACCTGAGCTTCCCCACTGAACTCTCTGACTGTCTGAGGAAAATCCACCAGGACTTCTCCCCGAGCTCATGGGCTTACTTTACAGGAGACCAGCACCAAAACCCTCCTTGCTTTGGGACCAGAGCAAGCATGTCTCACCCCACCCACTAATTATTTATCTTTCTCACAGCAGCTTTAATGAAAGCCCAGTCCTGGAGGATATTTATTGCTCACGTCATGCAGGCACATTTTTGTAAAGAAAAAAAAAATCAAATTAAAAAAAAAAATCTGGGCTTCCTCTTGGTTGTAGCTGGGTGAGCATTTCCCCAGCTGGAGGGGAAGTGCCACCTCCTGCCCTGCCCCAGCTGCACACCCCATGCAAAGCTCATCTCACCCAAATCAGCTCAAACTCAGCTCCCCCAGCTCAGCCAACCTCACCTCACTCAAATCAGCCCAAGCTCATCCCACCCAGCTCTGCCCCAGAGCAGCTCCAGGGCTGTGCTTCTACCACCCAGTGGAAAAAGAGCTCACAGCCAGGGGTGACGGGGGCTTCACCAAGATTTGACCAAGTGAAGCTTGCAAAGATTGGTCCCCTGCATCCCTATGCTGCTACAAAGTCTTTCCCCACCTTATCCTGCTCGGTTCATCCTTATAGACACCAGAATTCTTAAATTTGGACACATAACCCCAAAAAAGGTTTGAATGCTTTTATTTGATTTTTTTTTTTTTTAAATACAGTGATACAAATGATACAGATTCATTACAGTACAGATTTTGCAGGGGTTTCTAGAGGTACTTAGTAATTTTTTTTAATTTACTTTATTTTTCTTTTTTTGGTTTATTTTAGAGGAAGAGGCAGACCTTGGGAGCACGGTGACACAAACAAAACAATCTCATAGGAGGAAGCAAATCCCTACCACAGGGAACACGAGTGGAAAGGTGGTGGCAGTGTTCCTAGCAATAACAAAGGCAAAATGTCAACCCTGGGGTAACCTAAAGCTTTACAGAAGAATTTCTGAGCTTCCAGGCAAGCAGGTGGTTCCTGTGACAGCACTGAAGGTCCTCAAAGCCCTTGGATGCCCTTTGCTGCAAAGGGGACAGAAAGGAGGGGAGGTGCTGTGAAAATGAACCTGCCAAGGAGCAGGCAATGTCATGTTAATGATGTCATTGCAGCTATGGAAAAAAAAAACAAAACACAAAAGAAACCATAAAAAGCTTTAGATTTAATCACCCAAACACCTACAGGGAAGCAGCATCTTCGACTGAACAGCACCCAGGCTTGGTGACACCGGGTGCAGGACCGCTCACACCTCCTGGGTCTTGTGCCCATCCAAGCTTTGGGGCCAAGTGAGGAGAAACAGGCAGGAACCAGCAAAGGTCCTGAGTGTGCGGGGTGGGTGTGAGCTGCAGACCCCCAGCTTTGCTGCTGTGTTTGCCTGGATAGCCCAGAACAGGCAATGCCACCAGGACGTGCATCAGGCTGGAGCCCAGTGTCTGGCACTGGAGGGTTGGATCCTTTCTGAAGGCCAAGCCAAAGGAGATTGCATAAATGCTTCTGATTGGTTTGGTTTAATACTGATAGAGTGAGTGGGATCCCCAACAACGGAATAAATTGCAGACTATACGGGCAAGGTGTGTGCACCCAATGAAAGATGTCTCTCTGCCACTTCAAATCCACTTTATTCCTGGGTAAGTGGCCTTTGAGAGGAGGGTTTCAGCTACCAGATTAGAAAAATTTCAGTCTCAACTGGAAATCAAGTTCTTCAGCCACAGAAACTCCCCTTTCTATAAATTCAAGCCAAGCATCACCTAGAAAATTGCATCCCAAGAAGCACCCGTGAGAAGCACCAAGGGAACTGATCCTGTCTTAGAAGACACCAGGATGCACAGGAACAGGTTCCTTCAGAGCCTTTACTCTCACCTGGTAGTGAAACACAGAAATCATCAGTACATAGAATTTAAACTCAACCCCAAGATAAAGGTGCTCACAGTCACCAGCTTGCTGCCCGTGGTCCTGCTGCAGAGCAATGTGACCCACCAGGAGACACTTCCATGGGCTGAGGAGGAAGGAGGTGGGTGTAGAAAAAACCCAGGGATCAATGTCTGGCTTCAAACTGCACTGCTTGGAGCAAAGGTGACACATGCGGGGCCACTGTCCAAAAGACACTCCAGGGGACCCTGTGGGGATTCCTGGAAAAAAGCCACTCCAAAGAGCTCTGCCCAAGGCTGGCAGCAGGAATCTGCTGGGCAAGGATTGCTCTGCTGAAGGGGCTGTACGTGGCTTTCAGAGCTTGCTGGTGGTGTTATTAAATCTTTCCTGCAAAAAAAGAGGTGTTGCCATGTCACAGGATTTGCTCTAAAATCCTGTTTTCTAAAATCTAAAATCTAAAAAAAAAAATTGCTCAAGATATTATCAACTTTTCAGAAGACACGTCTAGTACTACAGGTAGCAAATGAAAAAAAATTGAAACTGTGACAGAATTTGTTAGACAAGTTGAAAAATATCAGTATCATCCAAAGCTGCTCTGGGAGGGAGAGTCCTGGCCACAATCACTGCATCACAACCACCCAGAACTCCAGAAACACGTGGTCAGCATTTGAGATGTCTCAGTGGTGTCAGTGCACCTCAGAAGTAGCACCAAACACCTTGTGGCTACTTCTGCAAAGCAAGGAAGGAGAGGAATTTAACTTCCACCATCAGCTCACTATTGAAATATGGGAACACTCCTCCAGCTCTTCCTTCAGCCACCACAACAATATTCATCACCACGAGCACAAAGAGCCCCCTGGAGATGCTGTTCTGGACCTGCAGGTTCAGTGAGTTGGCAAACACCTCTGGGCTGCTCTTCTCAGAGGGTTTTCTTCTCAGGGGCTTTTCTCCCCTGGGCTTGGGAGCTCAGTGGGGTTTGGTTTTTAATGTTTGACAGGGGAGTTTTGCAGCACAATTATCCCTGCATTGCTTGGAGAAAGTTCTACACAGCTACTGGAAGTAACTTGGGGAGAGTAGGAATAGCCAGAGAGTGAATTACCCATTTATTGCCACTGCTGGTAACCTCCTCAGACTGGGTTTTGTCATGCCAGGCTTAGCTTTAGGCTGCAGGTAAAATGAAGCGTTACAGCTCAAGCCTGGACTGCTTTCTGCTGGCCAAAGGGGAAAAAATAATCTTGCTTCCTGAGAGAAAACTGAAATGCCACGTTCCTGTATTAAATAGTTTTGTCACCTGTTGACACAAGCTGGTTTGATGTGCTCCTGTTCATCAATTGGATCTTTGGAGGGGAAAAAAAGGGTTGGAGGACCCTGGATGATCCCCAGCCATAGAGGCAGCAGAATGCAGAACATCAGAGGCACCATCAGTGCATCAGTATTTGATACAAAGAACTACTAAAAAAAAATAAATTAAAAAACTACATGATGCTGGGATTACACTGCACTCAACAGTGGGAAACGCTTGACCAAGTAAATATCTGGATATAAAGTATTTTTAGGACCAAAATGAGGCACTTTCCCTCTCTCTTTGCCTTTCTCATAGGTAAGTGCTATTGCCCTCCAGGCAGCAGTAGAATTCCTGCTTTCACCCTCTGGAAGAGCAGCTCTGAGCAAGCCTTGGGGCAGCAGCTCCTCCCAGCCAGCCCCCCCTGACACCTCAAACTGGGGTGCCATGCAGGCAGGACACTTGGGTGCTGGCACAGGACACTTGGATGCTGGCAGAGCCAGGCTGCTTCAGGGCTTGGATCCTCTGCTCAAGCTCTCCTAGGAGCAGGTCTGAAGAGAGTGGAGTAGCTGGAAGGCAGGAATTCCATCCTTTTGGGCTCTGGGAAGCTGGAAAACCAGCAGGAAGGTGAGAGCTCGTTTCCTCAATAAAATCACAGCTCTGGCTTTTCACCCCCGTACAGGATGCACCTGCTCCAAGGATGCAACAGCCTCACCAAGAGTTACACCTGGTAGGAAAGAGCCCAGCTGAACAAGTTGGGAGAAAGCAGGGGAGACAGCAGCAAGCAGATCTACAGGGTCCCACCACAAAGCCATGAAAGTGATCAGTGCCTGAAGGGGAAGAACCCCCCTTCCCCCCTGTACAGACAGGGGATTCCAGCTGGAGGGCAGCAGAGCCCCTTCTGGCAGCCTCAACAACCCAACAAATGGAACTTCTCTGGGCCCTGCATGTTCCAGCACTTGCTCAGATGAGGCTCCTCCCCTCCTTCCTTTTCCTCCCCCCTTATTTGAAGGAGACAAGTCTTGTAGTGCTTCCCCCCTAAAATTTAAGGAAGCAATTTCAAAATTAAGTGTTTGAAAACTAAGGGGGGGGGAGAACCCATGCCATAGCAGACTCAAATAAAGACCAATGTTAAATATTACTTAACGTTTTCTTTTATTTAAAAGAACATTCACAAAATACCATATCCATAAATTTATTTTGTTATGAAGCAGAATGTGTTAAGTGTTTGGAATTTTTTTTTTTTTTTTTTTTGGTATTTTTTGTTTTGTTTTTACATTTAAAAGTCAACTTTCTTGACTAGAGGTGAGTTATTTATATGGGAATTTGTTCTTAAAATCTTTTCCACATTGAAGATGTAAATAGGTCAATTATTGGTTTGGAATACAACCACACAAATGCATGTCTGTCTTAAATTAAGTATTAGTGTTAGACAAATGGTTCTTATCTCAGAAGCAGATTAAGAGACAGGCAGAAAGAAGGAAAGAGTCGTTCTGTGAATTGCTGGGACTCTGACATTGCAAAGGTAACTTTAGGGAAGAAAAATCTCTACTAGCAGTGATGGTGGCAGTGAAGCAGCCATGCCTCCAGCTCCTCTTGCAAGTCCTCTGGTGTGCAGGCTGGCTGACCTGAAAGCTGTCAGCAAGAGCATTAGGGGCCCAAGATGTCCTCATGCATTGGATGTACCATCCACACTTCAGTGTTGTAGAGCCAGGTTTTGGTTTTAAACATTAATGATCTCTCTGCTTCTGTTCCAGCCTCCCCTTCCCCCCCTCCTCCCACACAACACTGGCAAGAAACATTTCAAGCAAAGAGAGATGCAGTAGTTAGAGATGCTTTTTTACCCAAACTTCTACCTGAAGAGAAACTCTAGCAGAATGATTTCTACCCTGCCAATTTTCAAGGTGTTCTGAAAGCAGAGGTCTTAAAACTGTACATCACTGGGCAAAGAAATACAGGGGTTAATGGCAACAGGGGTTGCATGGCAAAGTATACACTCCTTAAACAAAAATAAAAAAGTCAATTTTATTCGTAGAAACTTTGTTTAAAAATTTAGCAAACATGTAAAACCCAAAAAAAGAAGTGTAAGCAGAAAGAGCCAGTGAGCAGCTGTGCTCCAACAGGCACATTTTTACAGCACTAACCTTGAGCTCGGGGTGTAGTGTCACACCATTCTGAAATCAATAGACAGCCACCAGCAAGGGCCTGCTGCCAGATGCTCTATCCATAGGGATTCCACCACCAATTCATCAGGCTTCTTGTCAGCCAGTTGTATTGGCACCTATTAAACTGATACCTCCTGGTAACCTGTGTGAAAGGGCAGTGATCCCCCTCAGTTTCACAGGGGGCCCTGCTGTACACAGTAACTGTCACCAATTGTCACAAATGGTATGTCACTACTGGGTTAGAGCTGTAAAGTTTTCTGTTCAGCTCATCTGGACTCTCCAGTTTTCCTCTTCAGAGCCACAGCAATACAGAACAAGACATGCAGGTCAGAAGAGGAGCACTGAGGAAGTAAAAGGAAATAATAGAGGGCAGTAACTAAGTCTAAACTGTGCTTCTAAAGTAAAACAAACCCAGAAAAGAAAGGAAACAATACAGGGCAATAACCAAGTCTAACCTGTGCTTCTAAAGTAAAACAAACCCAGAAAGGAAGAAGTTGAAGCAGCACCTTTGTCCAGAGACCTCCACACTTGTGGAAGCAGCTACACTGCCTTATCTACTGGCAACTGTGCTGCTTGGAAGGAAACAGAAGAGGGAAACTCAGCACAAAGCAGGCACTAGATACAGCAAAGCCAAGAACGTACTAAAAACCACTTGTTAACAGCTGACATGCATTCACAAGCTCTGTATTTCAGTTTCAAAGAGGACAAATGCCAGATGGCAGGAATGGTAAACTGCAGGGTTGACATTCCAGCAGAACTGTCTTGCTTTTTCTCCCGCCTCCCCATTCCCTCTCAACCCCAAATTCAGTTGTGCTCTTTTACTACTTCCTCCCGGGGCTTGGCTCCACCGAAGATAGCAGAGTTTGGGTTGGCTACTTGATTGAGGGGGGTGGCAACTGTTCGAGGTTTGAGCTGAAGTCGGGGCCGCTGTGCTCTTTCCTCTGCAAGAAAAAGATTGATGTTCTCAGCTTTAACCTGACAAAAGCATGAGTCTCTTCCAGGAAGGTTGAATTACAGAAGAGGTGAAGAGTTTACCTTCTGTTGGCTCCCTGAAATCCATGGAAAAGCCACGAAGGGGAGGTCCATCTCTGAAGCGACCGGTGCCACCGCTTCCCATGGAGGCACCCGGTGGCCGCCGGTCTCCAGGGCGGGTTCCTCTACCCCGGCCTCCCAAGAAGTCATCATCTTTGAATCCTGAAGATGGAAGACAGTGAATTTATAGAGCACATTTGGAAACTTTTTTTTTTTTCTTTTTTTAAATCTAGAGTGTTTTAGCTGGATGACTGGAAAACCTTCCAAGTCACTGCTGTCAGTCCAAGGTGATGCACCGAGAGCTTTTGTCTGCGGATTGTTTCACTGATCTCTGAGATGTTCTGGAAGAGTCATGCAGATCCCAGCAGACACCAAGGACACTGTGCCACTACTTATCCACCTGGAGATTTATTGGAGTGGTGGAGACTGGGTCGTCAAGTGAGCTTAAAATATGAGCTTCAGCTGCAATGTCAGCTTCTTAACACTATTGGCTGAATTCAGAGATCACACCAGAAGTACTTGGAGTGTTTCTGTAGCCAGAAGATGACACAGGCTGCAGCCTTGGCATGATCTCTGCAGGATCAGAGCAAATGGGAAAACAGGGAACTATACACCCTTTATAAAACAGCCTTTGAAAAACAGAGCAAAACCCCAAGGCTTTTTAGCTGTACTGTAAAGTGACCAAGCATTTATTAAAGAGCTAAAAAAAAAAAAAATTAAATCATCACAATTCAGACTTTAAATATGAAGCTATTTTTGTATCCATAAATTGAAGAAAAGCAATCAAGAATTGTCTGTCACTGGCCAGAGTTTCAGTTTGGACCCATGATAATCCTCAAGTCTCTCTCCAAATCCCCAAATCTGAATTCAGTGGGAGAAGGATGCTTCAGGCTAACAGCACACCAAAGGGGTATGTACTCAGCTTTTCAGAGGCTGCATGGAAGTTGTTTTGCTCCCATTTGAGATTTTTTTCCTTTACACTTTGGCAGAGTTGCAGAACCATCCCCTACTTTGGTGCCAAACCCCCACCTTTCATGACCTGATCCAGAGCAACCTGAGAAGAAAAGCTTCTGTAGCAATTAAGACTTAGTAAAATACTAAAATTTTGGCTGACAAATCACTCATCCAGCACTCCCAAGCTGAAATGCATCTGCATTTGAAGAATTGCCAGAAGAGGTATAAAGCTATGACAGCAGAAGGCTGAGCTATGAAGGCAGGTTAAGCACAGCACTGTAGCAAGCCTCCTCTCTCCAGCACCACACTCCAGTTCCATGCCAGTGCCCAGGGCACACTTGGTTACCACTCCTGCCTTGTCCATTCCACTCACGCAGAGAGCAGACACTGCAAAGTTGCATTTGTCAACATCTCCCCATCAGAAAATGGACCAAACCCACAAGTCAGAGGACAAAAGGAATTGTGTTAATGTCACCTTGGATTTTAATAAGTAGAAACTGACTGGGAATCAAAAGCAAAACCAGGTGACTCTATCATTACCTTCTACTCAGCAAGCTCAGACAGGTGCTGCAGCTTGTGTTACTGTAACAGATGTAAAAACATAGGAACATTTTGCATTGAAACACTAATACATTTTTGGAGAAGTCAGTTGCTTCAGGAATACACATATAACATTGTCATTTCTTGAAGAAGGTGAAAGTCTGTTCTGAAAGAATACAGGATCAGCTTTTCCACATGGTCTGTTTCTGCTACTATTCAGAAATGTACTTGGTCTCATGCTTAGAACCTGGACACCACAGGCTGTATTTGACCAAGCATTCTGTTGTTTAGAATGGTCTCATAAAATTTACAATCAAGACTCTTCCCTCTGTTGGAAGGTAATGGAAGATTTCCCCTAAAGAATCCCACTGCAGCTGTAGGCTGTCCAAAGTTGGCACACAGTAGATTCAATCAAAACAGTACTGGGGACAAATGTAGCTGACATGAAAATGAGAACAGTTCTGTGCCTTCTAGGCTGCCTATCTGTAGAAGTGTTAATACTGATACCAGAATTGAAGTCATCTCTGGAATCCCATCCACCTCCTCTGGATTCTCGGGAACCTCCTCCCATTCCTAGGAAAAAAGCCACAATTGTGTTCAGGTCTGAAGCTGTGGGAAAGACTGATCAAGGGGGTATCAAACCCATGTTCCAGTCCTTCAACAAGTCATGCTGATGGAAAATCCTTTTGTTTCAGTATGACCAAGTTCCATTGAGAAGGAACCAAAGTGCAGTTTAAGTTAAAAAGAATAAGCAGTCAGAAAGTTTCTCTAATACACATTTGATTAAGAAGTGCTGGGAGACTAGAGCCTGTTTTCACACTGGAACAGGAAATAGTCCAAAATAAGTATCTCCATAGTTGTGCTTGCTCACTTTTCTTACACCATAATACAATAGTAGCAGATCAGACTGAAGGGGTTATGATTGTCCTCTGCAGACACTGTACATTACCAGGGTATTGGTCTCACTTCCTGGGCTAGGAGTGACAACACGTTCAGCTTTAGGACACAAAGCACATCTATCCCAGACACTCCAGGAGCAGCAGCAGCTAGATCAGAAATGTGTGTATGCATACAAGATTTCTCCTTTCTGTACCATCTTCATATTTACTTGCATGCCTCAGCATTAGTTAGCACCACAAATTATACAGAATAAGCTATTTAGAAAACTGGAAGTCACCTCTGTCTTCAGGCCCGCCACCTTTTCTGAAGCCAAAGCCACCTTTATCCTGTTTCCTGCCTTCTGCTATGTCCACTCGGAGTGATCTGTCACCCAAAAGCTGTTAATAAAGAGGAGAATCACTTCAGAATGTAGCATATGGGCTGCCAAGGAGTATTGAGACTTGTGCTCATCTTTATGCCACAAGTGAATTGCAAGTATACTTACTGCACCATCGTATGTAAGAGCTTCTTTGAGAGACTCCACCTCATCGAACTCTACGTAACAAAATCCTGCAAGAACAAAATCCAAAACCTCACAACACCAGCACTTCAAAAATCCTCTGTAAGAAGCCACTCTTCCTGCACATCTGCTAACAGCCTTCCTCCTCTTTCACAGATGGGCTACAAGATGGTTTGTGCAGGATGTACACAGCTCAGACACCAAACACCAGTAAGGATGAATGCCTTCACCTGTGCCCAAGAGCCCTGAGGCAACTCCTGACACAGAGCTCACTGTGCACCAGGCAAAGGCTGAGAGCCTCATCAGTTCCCTTCATTACAGGGTTCTCATCACAGATGAGATCTGAGCTGGGCCTTTAGACAATGATTTAGCTGAATACTGACAGCTGGTTAGTAGTATTTTTAAACGAGGAGTTGAAATATCTGCTTGGCCAGCAGTCTGATTTTCCCTCATCACATCACTCAGTGAATTTATTCCTTTTCTGAGACCCTCTTACCTGAGTTAAATCTTCCCCCCACCCCACTAAAAGTAGCTTACAAATATACTCCCTTTCCATTGGCCAGTTCCAATGGAAATAAGATTTGCACCCTCTGCAACAATTCCCTGAACAGCTTCTCTGCTTGCTTTTTCTGCCTGTCTACTCCAAGATGACAGAGCTGAAGCTGTAGGAGTCTTCTGAACTAAGGGAAGATTGTGTAAGTACTCAACACTTAGGGTCATGGATTGTAAGTAGGTCAGACACTGTCACAATTATTTTGCTTTGTTACAATTTATACAAGACAAGAAAAGTTTGGGAAAGTATTATTTATGGCAGGGCCAATATTGTCTCTTGTCACTCAGGTTAGTCTGTATCTTTAAGATGATGGACTTAACAGTGAATCTCATTGACATGAGATGTTTGTTTGTTAGGGAATGAAAAACCTGCATGAGTCAACACAAACAAGAAATGCAAAATTCCCCCATTAAAGGCACTTCAGGAGCACCTCCTTTCCTCCATCGGGTTAACCACCTACAACTAAAGCAGCTCTGAACACTCACCTTTAAATTTGTCTGTTTCCTTGTCTCTGACTAGTCGTACACTCCTTACACTGAGATCCTTGAAGATGGCATCTATGTCTCCTTGGACAGTGTTGAAGGGGAGGTTCCCCACATAGGCTGTGAAAGGGGGTTCTGTTGGCAGCTCCTTCTGTCTGCGGGAACCAAGGCCACCACCACCACGAGAGCTGTTGGGAAAAAGCAGCAGTGTCTCTGGAGTGGGACTCCCAGCCCAGCCTGCAGTTTAGTATATCTAGCACTGCTCAGCTGCTGTCTGAGTTGGAGATTTTTGGTTATTCTATCCCTTCTGCCTGAACCTGCCACCTCCAACATCAGCCAACTCCCTTTTAAGTATGACCTGATGCATTATTTCAGGGGAAAAACAAACTATTAAATATTGAAATACCTCACAGGTGATCTCAGTAAGAAAGTGATGAATTCACTTCTTCCTCATCCCACAAACCATTAAGAACAGTAATGCCAGGCTCTCCCTACTGTCCCCTACTCAAAAACATTGTTCTAAAAAGACCAACCAAAAAACAAAAAAAAACCCCATCACATCCTACACTAGATTTAAAAAATATTTTGTAGCAGGAAAGAAATACTTGTATGGTACAGGCTTGTCAGCTTATCCTGAAATTAAGCTATATCCAGTGAGTTTCAACATCATCTAATTTATTTCAGCAGCATTTAGCTTAAGGAAAACACCTTCTCCTAGCTCTGCAGTTCTTGTCACAACTGTCAGATACCTGGACTGGAATGCTATGAATTGAACACAAAACCTGGTTGAGCAAGATGTTCTAAGGCAGAGAAACCGATTTCAGTGCTAGCTGGATGTCTCATGAATGACTCTGAGGTAAACCAGGCTGGTTTTCCTTGCCTCTCCCCCTCAGTCTCAGTTAAGGCTGAGGAACCAGACTGCACCAGCTCAATTTTTCTCTGTATTGATGCAACACATCTCTGTGTTCATCTCCTGTAGAGCCTCAGCTTCTCAAGCCAACTTTGAGCTCCTCTAGAGACATTACCTGAGATGCCCACCTCCTGCTCTGTCCATGTTCTCTTCAACTTTCACTGAGCTTTGCTCATGTCTGACCCTTCCCCAGGGGCTCACTGTAGATTCACACAACACAGAGGGTACCAAACCAGGACTTGCTGCTGTGACACACACTAACTAGATGCCTGCAGAGTCACAGCTAAAATACAGAAGGTCAGATAATTTTATTATTTCCTTTTCTGGTCAGTTGCATGCAGCCAGGAAACCCACTAGGCAAGCAATGTACTTGCCTGCCTTTTTTTTTTTTTTTCCCCCTCCATTCCAGAATAACTATTTTAGTACTAATGAATCAAATAATGCAGAAATTTTGAAGAAGACTCCTTCACTCTTTCTAGGCAAGCATTATTTGTACCTCTTATGGCATCAGCTCCATGCAAGGGTTGTTTGTCACTAAACTACTCTCATGCTGCCAAGTGTACTTGAATCTCAACCCACATATCTTTAATTAGTGCCCACCCAGGTTGATATTTTATCATTTTTGACAATAATCCCCATCTGCCCTTGTCTCATTAGCAAGGCAAGAGTGAAAAACACACTGGAGGATTAAACCTGCTTTAAGTTGGGTGCTGTGTATGTACAGCAGAATTAACCTTAGCCACAAGACTATGCTTTAAGGAGGAACTCCAAAGCTCAGTTGTCTTCTAGATAATTAATATATTGAAACAGTTTTATGCCTTTGTCCTTAGTTGCCTAAAAATTAATACCAACCAAAAGAAATCTTAATTTTTACATATTCTGAAGGAACACGAGCATTGCTTCAGCTGAGTTTGAAAGGAGCATTTCCTCCTAGAGGTGCTCACCATGTTCCTTCAGCTGCCAGTCATGTCCTGCAGTGAGCTGATCCCAAGAACTCTGCCTACAGCCGAGTCCTCAGCCAGACCCACAAGGTGATCAGAGAGCTGCAGAGGGCACCCAGGCCAGCACTGCCAGGAAAACAAAAGGGAGGGCCTCAAGGACAGCTTTCAACAGCAACCTCCACTCTGATCAACTTGAGCTGCTGCTGAAACCACACCCTGGAGTCAGCAATCCCCAAAAGAATTTTTCTGGTGCTACAGACAAAGCTCAGTTCTGCCATAGCATACCAGAACCTCCCAGGGTGCATGTGTGGAAATCCATGTCCTATTGTGCAACTCCTACTGATAATAAGTCAGAAATCAAGTATTATTTTTGATTTTGATCCAGTGCTGCCTCAGTAAATATGTAACTATACATTTAGTGTTTTAGGTTTTCTTCCAGTTTTTATCTTCCATTCAGTTATACTTTAATTTGAAGAATGGGAATGGTCAGTAACTAGGTTCAAAATTAAGTTCCCTACAAAATCCAAGTGTATCAACACCAAGACTGTTTCTGCACTTCCCTGCATTTTTTTTTCAACATTAAACCAGCAAAATAGAAAAAAATAAGGCTGACTGCAGTAACCAAACAATGAGATTAAAAGAAGATGCTCTCATTTCTAACAGATTAAGCCTAAAGTCAACTGTAATTAAATCTGCATCTGAGCTAAGTGAACTATGTCACAGCAAAGTGTTAAATGAATTATCTGCATTTCCCACTCAGTGCAACTTTTTGCTCAGGCACAATTAGGTAACAATTATGTCATCTTAATGTGGGAATCTAACACAACTATTTAATTTCTTTTCCAGAAAGCCAAAACAGAATGCTGAAGAAGAAAGCTTGCCTGCAGCAAATGCAGAAGCAAATATCCCTCTAATTAGACTTAGTTTGGGGTGAACCAAGTGAATGACATCATAATGCCATCCTAGGGTGACAAAAGAAGCTCTCATTTGGAAGCTACCCTTGCAAAAAGTTTAGTTATTCTCTCCAGAAAACAAGACCTGTCAAAAATTCAAAACAAAGGCTGTTTGGAAAGCCAGTATTTGAGTTTAATTGCCTGTCACTAAGGATCAAAACAATAGCTCAGTATTTATCATTTTTGCCCAGCACTGAGACAACAGCCTGACTGGATTCCAGCACTGGGGCTTCACCAGAGGCAGCACAAGGCTCAGCAGGATGCAAGTTTTGTTGAGCCTCTCCAAGACCACAACTCCACATCCAAACCCAACTTATGCAAGCCAGCCAGTCCAACACCACAGCAAGCATCTCATCTCTGCAACAAAAAGCCTAACCAAGCCTAAAAATGAGGAGGCATTTATTAACACTAAATGGGTAAGCCAGAGGAAGCAAAATGCCAGGATAGAGCCTTGCTCTTCCTTTTCACTTCCTTGTGAGCACTACAGCAGCTGAATCTTAGCCCTTGAGGACAGTGTCCAGCATTATGAAGCCCAGAGCTTTCAGCCACACCTAAACAAACAGCCTCTGGGCAAGTCAGGACTGATAAACAGTTCCCTTCAACTCCAAGCAGCTCCACAGATGTTCAGCTTCAGTTAGGCCTCAGCATGCTTAAAGTACAGGTTTTCATGTCCAGTTTTGGGCTCTAAAAAACTTACCAAAGAGCTGGCATGGGAAGCTTTTTGTCCACAGCATGCTCCTCACTGGGAATAAAATGACTTTTGCATACCACAGTCTTATGCTTCAGCTCTTGGTCAGGGCATTGCCAGACCTCTCAGGTAGAGGAAAATCCCTTGTCTCATCCTGCCACAGTCTCACTCAGTTGTTCTTTCACCAGGATTTTGTAGGGTAGGAGGAAGAGGTAGGTACCTCACCTGTGTCAGAGCACGTGGGGCATTGTTTTCTACCTGCCACAGATCCCCTGCTGACTCCACACAGGGTAAGGGTTATGCTAAGTGCAGGATCACACAAAGCACTGCACCTCAGCTGAGTCTGCACTGTGCTTACAGTTGTGGAGCAGCCACTTTAAGTTAATTTACAGTCACTTGAAGTTACCAGGGGCTTCTTTGATCAGAACCTTCCAGAGCAGTCATGGTTTTATCAGACTGCATATTATGGGACTTCACAGGAAGCACAGAGACCTGTTCAGGTCTGAAATAATGAATTACCTGTTAGGAACTTACTAATAAGAATGATAAATTAGATGAAGTACAAGTTGCACTCTAACTTTAGTAGCATTTGAGGCTTACAACTGCAGCTCATTCAGAGCAGGTTCATTTTCTCATCTGCAGTGTTATCTACTAACCAGCAGGATGCCTTTTTTTTTTTCCACCAAAACAAGTATACCCATCTTGCCTGAGAGCAAATTAAGTACACTATTGAAGAAATCTGAATAGGAAAGTAACTTTTTAACTTCAGTTTTATTACTCCAAGAAACATGCCTGCATTGACTAGGGCAGACTGGAGAGTAACATCTAACTTGAAGTGTCAAGTGGCACTTCAGGCTGCTCTCAGGGTTATTTGTTACAGAATTTAAGAAATAACAAAAAGTTAAGTGGCTGCATGAGCTCTTTGCTCTGAGACAGCTCTGCTTGAGACACAAAAGGTAGCTATGCATACAAATGACCTTACAAAGCTCCTAGTATCCCAGACAAGAAAACTTACTCCTGTTACAAACTTAGCAGTAGTTTCTCCCTGCTGCCTGAACAGCCTGAAATGGCACTGATTTATTCCTCTAGGAACAGGAAAGGTCAAGAACACTGTTGATCAGAAAGCCTATCTTGGAAGATGAGACTGTAAAGTAACACACTCTTAAGATTTGCCTGCAAAAACACTTTATTTCACAGCTACACCTACTGTTTTTATTTTAGTGCACACAGAAACTTAAGCAGCACCAACCTTTAAAAAAAATAAAAAGGTCAATCACTTCCTAACCTGATTTAAAACAAACTTGGTAATTCCTGGTTATTGCTTTTGTAGTTCCTCCTCATATGCACTCTCCAGTAAGGAAACAAGTCATGAGACAAGCCCTATTCCTAAGGATCAGAGATTTGGAATCAGCACCCAGAGGCCCGGATAACGCTGGACGGGGGCTCCCGGCCGGAACAACACAAAGCCCTCCTATTTCCTCCCCTCTGCAGACATCACAATGCTGCCCGCTCTCGGGGGCGCCTCACCGTGCAAAGCCACAACAGGGGCCTCTCGCTCTCATCTCCCAGCCTGGTCCCCGCAGGAGCTCCTCACGGCCTGCCTTGGCTCTGACCCAGCACCTCTCTAAATCCTCCTTCCNCCGCCGCGCCCGCCCGCCATCTCCACAGGGGCAGGGTAGGCCCTGTCCGGCCGCGCCCCCTCCTCTCCCAGCCACGGTGGACGCCGAGCACCATTCCCTCTTTCCCTCCCTGCTTTAGGGGAAGCCCCTGAACATTCCCCAGGCTCTGAAGCCGGCCGCAAACACCGCAGCTCACCCCCGGCCGCCGCCGAAGCTGATGTAGGCCCGATCGTCGTAATGATCAAAATCCGCCATCGCCAGCTCGGCCTCCTCCCCGTGCGAGCGTGACAGGACGGCGCCCGCAGGACCCCGCGCCTCTTATATACGGCGGGGCTCTGGCCAGGGCTGCCCCTGGCGCTGCCTGTCTCCAGCTCCACGCCCCAGCCGCGGGTGTCTACGCTACTGCCTGTCGTCAACTCCCAGCGCCGCTCTCACCGCCGCTCAGCGGCCGCCGCTGCCCCCGCAGACCCCGCCAGGACACTGGGGGTAGAGGGGGGGGATCCCGGGTGCAACCTCCGAAGGTCGAGGTTGAGCGTCGGTGGTGGCACAGCTCCGGGCCTGAAGAGCTGGAAGGAGCTTTAGCCACCCCGCTGTGTTTAATCGCTGGCGTCCCGCGTGTCCCCGCACCAGCCTGGGGACGCTGCTGATAAGATGAAGGGCAGAGAGGGTTCGTCACAGCGGTTCCCCGCACTCCTGCGGCTGGCAGTGAGGCGGGAGGCTGGAAGGCGATGGTTTTGCGTGGTTGGAGAATGGTGCTGTACTTTATTCTAAATGAGTTACAAGTACTGGTGTGCTGTACTTTATTCTAAGTAAAGGTGACGGCTTGCTCCCAAAAAACGCCTAGGAGGCCTTAAAAATGTACCCGCCGCGTGAACTGGTGCTTCCTTTCCTTAGTCCCTCATTTCGGGTTTTATAATAAAACCACGGGACATACAGATTCTCACCCCTCAACCGCTTGTGCCCTCAGACGGCGGCACCGCCCCATGTTCGCAGAGCAGCTGGATCGCTCCGTGCCCCGCACCCCGCAGGGTTTCAGCTCTTTTTCCCGCACCGAGAGGACACAAACCTCCCCCCTGCCGCTAACCAGGGCCCGGAGAAGCAACGGTGGGGACAGGGGAGCGACCAACGAAGCCGGCGGAGGAGGCGGGCGGGGAGACGGGGAGGAGAATATGGCGCTGAGGGGCGGCCCTGAGGGGAGCGCGGGGCGCGGAGGAGAAACCGCGGGGCTTGAGGGGATGGCGGCGTTGAGGAGAAGCCGCAACCCTGAGGGGATGGAGGGGTTGAGGGACAACCCTGAAGGGGAGCGCGGGGCTTGAGGGGATGTCGGAGCGCTGAGGAGAAGCCGCGGCTCTGAGGGGATGGAGGGGTTGAGGGGCGACCCTGAAGAGGAGCCTGAGGGGAAACCCTGAAGGGGAGCGCGGGGTGCTGAGGAGAAACTCCGGGGCTTGAGGGGATGGCGGAGCACTGAGAGGAAGCCGCAACCCTGAGGGGATGGCGGAGCGCTGAGGAGAAGCCGCAACCCTGAGGGGAGCGTGGGGCTGAGGGGAAACCCTGAAGGAGAGCTCGGGGCGCTGAGAAGCCGCAACCCTGAGGGAATGGCGGGGCTTGAGGGTCGACCCTGAAGGGGAGCGTGGGGCGCTGAGGAGGAGCCGCGGGGCATGAGGGGATGGCGGAGCGCTGAGGGGAGCGCAGGGCTGAGGAGAAATCAGGGGCGCTGAGGAGAATCAGGGGCTCTGAGGAGACGTGAGGTCTCAGCTCGGTCCCGGTTCGGTCCCCGCTGCCCCGGAAGAGGCGGAGCGGTCGGTGGAAGGCGGCGGCCCCACGTGTGGCAGCGGCGGCGGCATGGCGGAGATGGAAGGAGCAGGAGGCGGCGTGGCGGCTGCCGATCCCCGCGGGGTGCTGCGGCAGGGCCGCGCCTTCCTCGACTTTTTCTGGGACATCGCTAAGCCGGAGCAGGAGGTGCGGCTGGAGGCCACCGAGAACCTCCTGCGGCATCTGCGGGAGGGCAAGNCGGGGGCTGCTTGGGAGCTTCTCTGGGTGTCTCTTGCAGGACGATGAGCTGAAGTACGCCCTGAAGCGCCTGGTGGAAGGACTGGGAGCCACCCGGGAGGCCGCCCGCCCAGGCTTCAGCTTGGCCCTGGCGCAGGTCAGTGTTGGGCTGAGTCCTCACCAGCCCCGGGCTGTTCCTGGGATCCTGCTTTGCTGTTTGTAGGGAGGCTGGAGGGCATCCCTCTGGCACTTTTCTGCATGCCGGTGGCTGAGAAGGCTCTTGGAGTAAGCGTGGTTAAGCTGGGCAGTTAGAAATGATGCTAAGCTGTTTTAGAAGTGATGTACTTCTAAAGGTATAAACTATAAATATAGCACTCATTACAGAAGTCTGTCCTGCTTCAGGAACCATCCTGAACCTGCAGACTCAGACCAAGTTTTCAAATGTGTTGCATTTAAAACTGTTGTCACTTCTTAAAATTGTTACTGTTATTGTGCTGCTTCTGTGTGAGATCTGAAAAGGCAGCCCTTTAACACACACTTCACAGGAGTTTTCTCCATGCTGAGTCTGAAACTGAAGGAAGCAGCAACTGGGATCCCCAGTGGGATCTAACCTCATCTGACCTGACACGTTTTTAATAACAGAAGAGCCCATGTACTTCCCACTTAGATCAGGCCTTGCCCACACTAAGTTTCATTATTTCTGTTAAGAGGGTCATGCAGTTGCAGCAAAATGTTCTGATTATTAGCACTGCTAATGTATGGGAAGGAGGGGGTGGAAAGCAATATCAGGATATGTATTTATGTCTGTGCTAGTTCACATTCTGACACAGCTTGTACTGATCTACTTGTCTCTAGTCCAGCCTAATAAAGCAGCACATCTGCTGCTGTACTGAGCAACTGTTCAGCTCTGTGTCAGCTGAACTTGATGCTACTTCATAAAATGGAAGAACTGGGAACTGAGCTATTCTGCCCATCTCCTCAGGTTTTACAGGCTTTTGAGGAAATTTCAGTTTGCAGTGTCCTGGACCAGATAAAAGAAAAACACAGCCTGGAAAAAGTGAAAAAGGTGAGTCAGCCCATGGCAGCGTTTTCCAGCAGACAGTTTAAATGAACCTTTTGCTGTTCTTTGAAGGCTTGGTGCCTGGATACTACTGTTTGGGGGGTTCTTGCTGAGGCAAATGACTGTAATGAACTAATGGAAGTATTTGTAAAAATTGGAAGTTGGTGACATTGTTACCTGCCCCTCTTTTAGCTGAGATTAATCCATGTGACAAAAAGATCTAGGGTGGTTCTGAAATGTTTTAAGTGCAGGAGGTTGCTTTTCAATGGATCTTAATATGGCAAGGTGCTCTCAAGGCTATCCAGCCATCTTGTTCCACTGATGAGAGCTGTAGCTGAATGTGAAATATAAGTAAAGTTCATTTTCAGTGCCATTTTTTTTTTTTTTTGTTACCTCAGAAACTTGTGAGAAATGCTGCTTTTGGAAACTTTTTTGGAGTTATGGCTCTGTTTCAGTCTGGCCGACTTGTGAAGGTAAGATGACTGTTATGTGGTTTGTCAGGACTGGTTTTTGGGCTGTCTGAAGTGGAGAGAGGGTCCAGAGAGAAAGGCAGGTCACTGGCTAGGGGATGAGATGGGACTTGAAGCAGCAAGCTCAGATAATTTCTTTTCCATTATCCATGGATGTTTTTGTGCTTTTTAAAAGTCTGTTCCTAAGTAGAACATAGGAGCAGTGTCAGAGAGTGCAGGAGATTCCTGCACCTCCTGGAAGGAAGGGATCTGTTGTCATACATCCAGAAAACACCATTTTGGGGAAAGGCTGAGTGGCCTGTCAGGAAGCAGTTTTGTAGGTTTCTTATTACAAATAAGGGTCTCACGGGTGGATTATTACCCGAGCCTTCAACATAATCTTTGATTTATGTTCTCTGTTTTCATCTTATCTGCTTTCTAGGACCAGAAAGCTCTGCTGGAGAGCATCCAGCTTCTCCAGCAGCTGGCACATCACCAAGCACACCTCAGAGACCTCCCTCAAAAAGCTCTTGTTGACATCATGTCTGAGGTAACAGCCCCAGCACGTGGTGGGTGGGTGGGAAGGACTTTGCTTTGGGGACTGCTTTTTCCTTTGTTTGTTCACAGTTGAAAGTTGAAGGGGGGGGTTGTGGAAGAGTGAGTTTAAATTGTGGAAGCTGTTTCCTGTGCTGTCTGTGGGCAGATGCTTCCATTCTTGGAAAGATGCTCTGGTTTAGCTTAGTCTGATTTCATCAGGGTGGTCTGTTTTTTCCCAGTTGGATTACTCAGAGGGTACAGGAGACCAGTTGCTCTTTTGAATAGAGGTATGCTGAGAACTCTGGACACCAAACCTTTTATATGCCCCAAGCTGGAGCCTAAAGTTAAATTTTGGGCTGCTGAGAGTGCAAGGATGTAGGGATGTGGGACAAAGGAACTCTGAGTATGGAGTAAAAGAAGAGGGTTTGTTTATTGCCTTCTTTTATGCAGATGTTGTTGGTGGATCTGAAGACTAACAGTGTTATGTCAAAATGAAGTAATGTTTTGTATGGAAGTGCTCTGAGTCATTTAATCTAAACATTAGGTTTAAATGTGTTTTGAATCCAGTCTTTAAAAAACAAAAAGTAAAGCAGTTTTTGTGGGTTTCTGACTTTATTGATGAAAATGTCAGATCCAGTTTTCTCTGAAATGACTCAACAGAGTTGTTTACTAGTAAGTCTTATTGAAACAGGTAACTTATTTTTGGGAAATATTCTTAAAATCTAGTACAAGAGTGTTTCCTCCTCTCTGGGCTGCAGAGGCAGAAGCAGTCAGACAGCAAGAGAACAATTGCAGCTGGGGTCAGTTTGCCAGGATTGCTAACTGATGACAACAAATTGTCCTACTCCACATGGTTAAGCACCTGGGGACTGTATGGCAGAACTGGACACATCCATTATTTGTTTTTGCTTGTGTTACCATAAAGGTTTTTTCTAGACCTTCCAAAATACTGCAGACTTTTAATAAAATGCCCTGTCCTGCAGATATTTTACTATACTATACATCAAGTGAATAGAATGGCCACAGATGTTTCTCAGATGCTCTCACCTTTGTTCCTCCCCAGGTTCCTGAGAGGGTGTTTGAGGAGGTCCTCTTTGACATCCTGAGGAGTGACCTTGCTTCAGCCTTCACATCTCCAGAGAACCTCCACCTTTTGCTTGTGGGCATGCAGAAATTCCCTAGTGTCCTGAAACCTAAAAATCTGAAGAAGCTGTTTGGTTCCCCTACTGTTGTGAATGAGGAAAATATTCCCAGGTAAGCTTGTAAACAAAAGAGCATTCAATGGTTCTCTTGGCTGGCAGTGAGAGAAATGTGGCTTTCATCCTGATACTTGCCTGCAGTTGCCACTGCAGGTGCTGTTAAGGGTTAGATGCTAACTGTTGTGCAGGTTCCTAAATGATAGCTTTGTCATTTCTTCCAAGAGGCACAGCCTGCAGTGCTTAGGAAATGTTCTGTGTCCTTTAGCAGGATTAATTTGGCCTTCAGCAATCCCCTTCCAGGCCAGACCTCTCACATTATTTGCTTTTTTCTTCTAGACTTGTAGAGCTTCTGCGAAGTGTTGCCAAGTCTGAGAAGAAAGACAAGAAATTGCCTGGTTTAGTGTTTGATTTGCTCCAAGTTTCACTGAAGGAAGATGCCTTTGAACTGTTCTGGAAAGAAGGTGTGGAGAATGGGCTGTTGAAGGAGAAATCAGGACCTGTGAGGTTTGTTTGAACATATGTTGTTTTCCATATTCTCTTTCTGTTTCTTGCCCCTATTTTTCTGCCAGGCTGTGGTAGGGTGGAGTGCATGGTTTCTTGTGAACAGTCTGAGAACACTTACTTTTGGTTATTTAAATATCCATGAGAAACTTTATGCTTTAAACTCAGAAGTTTATTTATTTCGGATTGTGACATTTAAAAATTTTAAGGTTAAATTTAACTGGGGCAGCACATAAAAGTGACACACCTCCTTGGGCATAATGGGGCATTACAGTCTACAGCTTGCTCCTACAAGTCTGGTCATAAGAGCTCTGCTGTCCCTTTCTAAGCAGCTGGCAGGGAGTGTCATTTGACTTCCTGGGATGTCACAAAGGCAGCTCCTGTGCAGACAAACCCTGGTTCTGAAATTTGTGTCTGATACTGCTGGACTTGTGCTTTGTGGGATGGATTTAATTAAAATGCTTGGATGTCCATCCTTGTCCATCTGTGCAAGCAGGATGTGGCTGTGGCTGGCAGCATAACAGGAGCTGTTTCAGCCTCTCTTGTCAACTCTAATACTAGACCTTTGTGGGATTTTTTTAAGTTGTCTGTTGAGACTCATGCCGTGTAAACCTGATGGAAAATTGGGAATGATAGTGTGAGCCTTTTGGTGTGGAGCATAATATAATTTGCAGCCTATGAAGGCAATCTTTGGGCAGGTTTAAATCTTTTTTAAAGAGGCTGAAAGTTATGGAGATGCACCTACAAAAAATTTAACAAATTATGTGTGTGTCACAGTGAGAAGAAACAATTTCCAAGCCTTAACAGTTTCAGTCTTGTTTTCCTTCTTGGATAAGTCTGAAAAAAACCTTTATATGCTGAAAGGGGCTGCTTTTTAGCCTTGTTTCTTGCAGAAATGGGGCTGGTGCTGTCTGTCTGAGAGCTCCTGAGCCCACTGAGCAATTCTGGTAAAATTTGACAGCAAGTTGCTGTCAGAGCGAGGTCAACATGTGTAGTCAGGTTTGTGTTGTGCCTGTGGAAACTAAATGTCTGAGCAGAGGAGATCCAGGAAGTGGATTGATGGGGAAGGAACTGCTGGTGAGGAAGGAACTGCTGGTGAGGAAGGAACTGCTGGTGAGGACTTCTCTGTTTCTAGACAGCAGAGGACCTGCTGTGGGGAGAGACCATAGCAGCTCTCAGAGAAGAAAAGCATTGGCCACTAGGGTTTTTGAACACAGGATCCATGAATTTTTGACTTCTCCCTGCATGCTCCATGTAGCCTTTCCACTTCTTCTTTCTCCTCCCCTTGAGCTTTACTGCTGAGCCTCTGCCTGAGGGAATCTGCTCCTTCCCCTCAGCTACATGTGCTACCGGTTGCTGGGCACTGCTCTCCCTGTGTTGTCCCTGGATCAGCTACAGATGGTTCTCCAAGGGAAGGTGATGCAGCACTATGGAGAACATGTGGTAACAACTCAGGTAGGTCATCAGGTACTAAAGACTCTGCCCTGAGCAAAAGGCCCCTCTGCCCCCTTTCCAATTTCATGTTGTCTTGTACATAAAAAAAAAAAAAAAAAAAAAAAACTGGTTGCAGTGGGCTGAGCCTACACTGTGGTTGATTCTCAATTCATTTGTGCATTTTCATTCAGACTTATTTTAAGGCTTTTGAAATTGTCCAGCACTGACCCACCTGCTTTTATTGATGTTGCTGAGATTGCTTTGGGAAAGCAGAGGAAGAGCAGCCCTCAGTGTATCAGCAGTGTCATATGTCATCCTTTAACAGTCCTTTTGATTCTGTCTGTCCAGAAGCTCCTTTTTTGTCTGTCATTGTGCTGGGTGTTGCATGGACATTTGGAGGCAAAGACAAAAAGGGACAGCTCATGCTTTTGTTTTTGTTAGTGCTTGTTTCAATAAGCACATCTGAGGTTTAAGCACAGATTTGGTTTGGGAACTGAATTTTTGAACTCTTCCTGCTTCCCTCCAGGGAGGCCAGCAAACAATGCCATAAAGTGAGGAAGAAAAGGGAAATATTAATAAAAACAGGTTGTTGGTTGTTTGTTGTTTTTTTTGATAACATAATCCAAAGCCTCCTCATGTGGGTCCCAATATCATTGTGCTTTCTTGGGAGGGATAAGACTTTGCAGTTATTCTGCTCTGGTATCAAAGCAGGAATAGATGTGTGGGTGTGCTCTGAAAATGATGCTTACCATGGTGCCTCTTCTCCAGTGGTTCTCCATTGCTTTGGTTGTTTCCTAGTTTTTGCTTTTTGTGCCTGTTGCTCAGTGAATTAGGATGTGTTCTTCCATGGGCATCAAAAATATCTTACTTGCTGTCTGAAATGTACAAATCCATGGAAGACAATGAATGACTCAGTTGGAAGAGAAACCCCAAGCACTGATTATGAGGAAGTGGAAAAGATTTTGCTTTTCATTTGCTGGATTTTTGGGTTTGTTTTCTTTGGCTCTTTGACACAAACTGTTAATTTTGTGAAACAAGTACTGTTATCTTTTACTTTCTTAGCACATTCTGGTTGTTAGAGATGAAACTATAGAAAGCTTGAGTTTGATATTTACTACCAGTTATTTTCTTGAATCCACTTGTTTTTTTTTCAACAGGGGAGCCAATGAACTTGATTTGCTTTTGTTAAGAGATGACTGTTGAATCCCTTGTTTACAGCAGTCTCTCCTGGAGTTTTTTTTCTCAGTTTTCACACCAATTCACTAGTATGGATTTCTCAAACAGTGGAGGCAGAAGCTCACCAAGTTGTGCTTTCTGTGAGATTTTTCACAGGGCTATTTTTGTTATAATTGGATGGATTTGTAGTTAATTAGGAATTTATAGCCCCATCATTTTAAAGAACAGTGTTCCCTGGGCTTTCATTACTGCTTCTGCTCCCTCCAGGTCACTGCATTGATCAGGACATTGTACCAAACAAGTTGGTTTATTACTTTACAAAAGTTGCACTGCATTTTTGGACCAAAACCACAGCTTGTTTCCTTCTAGGTTTCTCCACTTATGCTTTTGCTTTTTTTTTTCCAGAACAAATGAGTGTGTTTGAACACTAGGGGCTATGAAAGTACCTAAGGGAGTGGGATGTGTGCTGAGATGGGATGTGTCCTGGTGATCTGCCTGCTGCTGGGCAGTGTTCCAAGGCCAGCAGCCCCAGCTGTATGCCTTGCAGATCAGTGGCAGGACTGAAGTTAGGACTTAGCACAAAACAGCAGCACCTCAGGAGATGGTTTTTAGGTTGAGACATGTCAAGTCCCCCTCCTTTCAGAATACCTCAACACTTCTGAGACATCAGGGAGGGGAGGTGGGATTTGTTTTACCCACTGCAGGCTGCTAGATGAGACTGGAATCGATGTGGGGAGATTCCAAATTTATGACCAGTGATGTGAAAAACAGCCTGGGCTTTCAACCAAAATGAGAGTAGATCAGCCCAAGAGCTTAGCTGTTCTGGGCAGCATGTGGTCCAGCCTGCTGCAGCCTGGCTGTTTGGGGAGGTGCAAATGAAAGGGTTGAAGTTGGTACATGGCAGGAGTTTGGGGTTGCTTGCAGTGGCTGCTCCTGTGTGAGGAAGGCCAAGAGGTGAAATCAGGGACCTGCTGTATGCCTGGTGGCTAATGTGCAGGCATGTGACATGAGTTTACATACTGCAGCCAGAGCAGTGAAGTGATTTGTGTTTTCACAGACACTCAGGCTCAGTGTGGGGTTCCTAACCTGCTTGTTTGTGGTTTTCAGCTTCCAGATCGATTCAAGTTTGCTCCAGAGATGGAGAAATATGTAGATGAATTCCTGAGCAGCTGTGATGACCCAGAGAGGCAGATGGCAGTGCTAATTGGCTTCTCTACTCTCACCAATCAAGGCTATCCAGTGTTCTCCAGCTCTTCCAGGGTAGTCAGGCACTTGCAGCCAGTGGTGTTGCAAAAATACATTGACTGGCTCCAAGACATGTTCCTCAGGCCAGACTTGGATTGTTGTTTGGACTTTTCAAGCAACCGGCAAAAACAGAACCAGGGCAATGTGAACAGGTGAGTGTCTACATGGGGCACCTTCCTCTTGTTGTTTTGTGGTTAAAGCCACCTCTCTGAAGAGGTTTGGACAGCCAGTGGTTGCTGGCTTGCTTGCCAAGAATTAACAGTTATAGCCTGCTCCATTTCCTCTGTCCCAGAAGGAATGGAATGTCCCCAACATTTACCTCTTTGGCTGGGACAAAATTAAATTCTGCCTGTAGGGGCAAACATGGTGAGAACCAGCCAGGCTGACCCAAAGCAGACTGGATCACCAAAGAAGCCTTCTCTCTTGTTTCTCTAGCCCTGACATCTGCTTTGGCAGAAGTGTCCAGTGGCTTCTTTTTTCACTACAGATCCTCAGGTCTGTGTAGCAGTTGTGCATCCCTTTTATCTGACTGTTGAACTGGCCTGAGTGCTCTCATCTCCTTGGCCCACAGCAAAGCATCCACTCTGTGTCTCAAGAGTAGCCTGTAAATGTTTTCATCCTTGACAGGCATTTATAGCAATGTCTAGCTAGGAAAACTTCCCAAGAGGAAGCTCTGCCCTCCTTACTGCTGGGGCTTGCTGAATACCCCCTACTTGGGGCTGAATGAGCTTCTTCCAAAGGAGGTGCAAGCTGTTAGAATAGTGTATCTGTGTTAGTTGTGTACCTATAGCCTCACTCTGCTGACTACTGAAATTCTTGGAAGTGCCTTTTGCTAAACTGTAGTACCTCAGTGGGATAAATAAGACTTTTCCATAGTAAAAAGCAAACTGGGGAAGATTGTGCCTCTTCTTATGTACCTGTTGCTTTCTCACTCCATGCATTTTATTGTAAAGCCTCTGCACATCTGAAAGTCACCTCTTGGTGCTGTGGATTGTGTGGTTTGTATTTATTTTGGAATGGTGTTCAAACAGCTGACTGTGTCCTCTTCCTTATTGAAAGGGCACAGCAGAAGATTGCTCGGTTAAGAAAATGGATCATCCACAGGCTTGCTAACATCATAGAAAATGCAGGGGAAGAGAGCCTTGTGATGGACATTGCCAGGTGAGAATGATTTAAAGACTGAATGCCACATGTGCTTGAAATAATTCTGTTTAGCTCCACAGCAGTATTTGAGGTAAGCTCTGTCCATGACACTAAGCAAATTCAGTAGTGGAAATATTCCACAACAGAAAGTGCTTTTCAAAATACCTTCTCCAAACTTGGACAAACTCTTGTCATAAGTAGATGCCTAAAATCATCTTAGTCCCATTTGTTTTCAGTAACTGTTAGGTTTCTGATTACCTAGGCTGCTTGAAGATACTACTTGTAAACTTTGCATCAGATTTCAATAAGTGTTTTATCTCTCAGTTTAAAAAGTATTGGGGAACATGACCCAATCTGACAGTCTGGTCATTGTATTGTGTGGCCTCAACTGCTGAGACTGCACTTCTGTGAAGTCCTGAGCATCCTTCTCTTTTCTTTTACTCTGAGTGCCTTGAGGAAAGAGTCCTATTGTAAATAGTGATTTTTTTTTTTTTTTTTTTTCAGTGCTTGGACATGCTGGAATAAAAATCTGGTGTATATGTGGCACTACTTGGTTTGAACACGTGGGCTGGTTTTGCTTTGTTATAACCAAGTGGTCTTAATTTTGTTCTTATTTCTGTCCATTCTAGGTTTTGCTTCTTCCATGCTTTTTTTGAGGCTAAGAAAAAGACTTCCCAAATCTGTGAAGCAAGTGTCCTCCCATCAGAGCCTCTAGATGAACAGACCCATTTGGCAATAGAAAACTACTTCTTTGGGTAAAGATTCTGCTTGCATACAAAAGCTTGGAAATTTCTTTTTTTTCCCCAGAGGATAAGATCAGCCTGTAAATGGCAGGACAAGAGGTTTTGTGAACTGCTATTGGAACATTTGTTATGGCTTCAGGACCAGGGAATGACTTTTTCTTAAGGAGTCCCTAGACAGATTTCCCAAAGGTCCTAAAGTTTTGTCCAATAAAAAGATAATTTTGTGTGGTAAACCAGCTGATTATGTATGTGATGATCAGGGAGGTGTGGATTTGAGCTCAGACTGCTTTTTCTCATAAAATCATTCCCTCTGCCACTGTTGCAAACTTGAAGTGAAAGGACCCGAGAGGGAAGTGGTGATGATGTGCATGTTTCCCTCAGCACAGGGGAAGCAGAGGACGTGCTGGGACATGGAATGGGAAACAAATGAGACTAAGAAGTGTCCTTTGGGGCATCAGGTGTGCTTTGCCACTGTGCTTAGATACATGCATGGCTTGAAACTTAGGCCCCATGAATCTGGGTTGCAATGAGTGACCAGAGCTTAGGGATGAGAGTGCTGCTCTGGTGGGTGTTGTTTTGGGAAGTGTGAGGAAGCCATCATCTGGTTCCTCTGACAGTAGTGTGCTGGCTGTTTTTCTTTGCAGCTTACTTCAGACTCTAAACAGCTTGACTGTTCTGGGGGATACAGCAAAGGCTGCAGCCTTGAGGGAGAAGCACATCCATGGTGTGACTGCAGATGGGAAGCTGTGGATCCTTCTCATTGTTGAGTATGCTGACAAGTTGCTCTCCAGTGAGCATGTCAAAGCTGTGAAGCCTTTTACCAAGGGACAGAGGGATGCCTGGGAGAGGTGAGACTGGGCTAAGGAAAAAGAAACTGCATTCTCTCAGCCTCTTGCTGTTTTTCTGGCTGCTGTAGCAGAGTCATTTCACAGCAGTGGCAGTTCTGTTTCTTCCCTTTGAGGATCCTGCTGAGTGTCAGGATTCCTCTCTCATCACCCCATTCCTTTCTTCCTGCTCCTGTGTGTTAACTGGGTGTAGGTGGTCACGTCCTTTTCTATCTGTGCTTACAGTTGCTCTTCCAAACATATTGTAACTCAGTTAATCTTTTCTCCTGATAATGCCTATATTGACTTCTCAGTGAGTCTTTTCTGAGCTTGATTTCCCATAAAGGTCTGTGCCTTGGCTGCAGGATTAGGAATTTGACTTGTGCCCAAGTGCAGAGGTTTTTGAGCCACACAAAGTGAGATGCTGTTGCTGGGTTAAGGTTGTCTACTGTACTTCTGTCCAAGTCTGATAAATTAAATGTTAAGTACACAAAATGGTACTGTAGATTTGGCCATGTTTTTAGTTTGATCCTAAGAGAAGATTTGCTGTTTTAAATGTGAAAGATTCCAATGAGTTTCTTTCTTCAGAACACTTCAGTCGGTGCAGAACCTGCAGAAGAAAGAAAACAAATCAAACAGTACCAAAGTCTTTGCTTTTCAGCAACTTCTGCTTTTAATGGCCATTCATCTTTTCAAGGTAAGACCTCTGAAGCATATTTGAATGGTGTAAAATGTGTGGATAGCTGGGATTTCCAAACACTGAGCTGGAGAATTCCTTTGTGTTCAGAGGGCCAATCTTTCACTGCCTCTGGCTTTGAGAAGTGGAGAATTGGCAGCTGGTGAACTGGGATTCTTACCCTGACTGTAGACATCAACTTACAAGGGCAGAGCTTGTCCTGAACATTAGTTTTGTGCTTGATTTGCTGCCAAGTGGAGCAGTTTTCACTTAGTTTCATGTTTTCTTCTGCAAAGGGGTTGTAACAGCTGATTTTAGTATCTGTTCCTACTTAGAGTGGTCCTTAGATTCAGAGTGTGCTTCTTCTGTTGCTGTTAGTAGTGGGAAGTTCTGAGAGGGTGTTTACTATCTGCTTGTGATCAAACAGAATCAGTCTGAAACAATGGATGTTCTGAGTGACCTTCTGAACTGCACAGAGAAGGCATTCAGCAAAGAACCTAAGAAGAAAAAGGCTGGTGAGTCCTCCCTACAGAGAGAAATGGAGTGTGGTTTTTACTGGTCTGTCAAAAGACACAAGGTGGCAGTTCTGCAGAAGCCAAGCATCGATTCAGGAGAATCACCTCTCCTTCATTCTCTTTCCTTATCTTTCTCTTGCTTTTCTCCCTTGCTCTTCCTTTTCTTTTCTCATGCTCCACCTCTGTATCTGCATCCTCAGGGGACTGAGTTCCTGTGTGCCTCTGAAAGGACATGGGAGCTTCAGAGCTGGCCCTTGGCCAGATGAGCAGTGTCCAAGGGAGTTCACTCTGAGTCCTTGTTCTCTTCTGGCCAAGAGCTTGACTGAAGTGGTGTTATTTACCCAGACAAAGCCGTGGGCTGTCCTCACAGCTGGCAGGCCTAAAACCTGGTTGTTTCAGAGCTCAAGTTCTAGGTAAATTAAACATGTAGATACAGCCTGTTTGCTGTTTTAGGATGGTTCTTGTTTAGGGCCTGCAGAGTTGGATTGGGTCTTGACCAGAAAGAACCTGGCTTCATCTTTTAACTTCTTTGTAGCTGTGGTCTCCTTCTCCTTAAGCCTCTGTGTAAATCTGAGGGTGGTGTGAAAATAATAACTGTAATTCTGTGGTGGCTTGATTGTATGTAGATCAGGATTCCCAAGCTTCTGGAGTAGTGGTCCAGCTTCAAATGTCAGCACTTCCCACGGGCTGCTGTGACTCCTGATTTCATGGAAACCCTATCAAATGTTTTTTGCTGCTGGTTACTTTAATGTGGCCAAGTAGGTGTTGCATGATTTGCAGAACTGTGAATCTAAGTAATGATACAGTGAACAGGAGGTTTAACAAGCTTTGTAGTGGCCTAAAGACAATTTCAGACATGTTTCTCTCTATGGTTTGTAGCTTTCCAATACAGCTTCAATCTTTAGCTTCACACTTTGATTATTTCTGGTCTGTGTTGCTGGGTACTACCAGTCACGTAGAACTGTTCCTTGGGGAATTTTTCTGTAGTATCTTACTGATGTGTGTCCAGGCAGTGGTTTTGCCCCTTCCTATCATTGTTTGTTTGTTCCTCTGCAGACAACTCGGAGCCAGGATGGGTTGAGGTGATGGTGGAAATCCTTCTCTCCCTCCTTGCCCAGCCCAGCCTCCTCATACGTCGGATTTCTAAGAGCGTCTTTGTACGGATATGCCCTAATCTGACCAAGAGGGGCTTGCAGCTGATCCTGGATGTAAGTGAAGCACTAGTAGGGCATTGTGCTGTTGGTCTCTCTTGTCTCTAACAGATACACAAGCATGTCTCTGTTTTGGGATTAAATAAAAGCCTCCTTGATTTCAAAAACACCTGACACAATGTGTGCTATTAAGTTTTTCAAGTAGCTTCCAGAGACTTGTTCTTTGGTTTTCTGTTTTATTGTTTGATGGGGTTTTGTTGGTTTTGTTTTTTTAATGAGAGCCTGAGATCTGCTAGTTTTAAGCTATATTGTTTGGTAGTTTTAGGCTGAAGGAATTCCTGGGTCACTTTATATAGCTGGTAGGTTTAATATTAAGAGTTTTAATGGTAACAGCTGCTTTTTTTTTTTTTTCCTAGAAAAGCTAAGCATAGAGGTGCTAACAATAAGTGACACCAGCATCTGAGTTGGTTGTACCACTGAGTAAGGTGGTGTCTTCTGAGAGAGTAATAGGGGAATTGCAAAGATGTGGTCTGGTACTTTATATGGTGAACGTAATATTTAATTTGTAACAAATCAGAATGTGTGATGTAACCAGCTTCCTGAGTTTTCTTCACCTTTTTTGTTACTTACAGAAAGAATTTAGCACTTTAACAAACGTGATACTACAAGGTGAATGCCCTTACTGTGTCAGGATTCAGCTGGCCTACTGTGCCAAAATACCTGTCTGTTGAACACAAGAAGTGTAACAAAATGAAACAGTGAAAAAACACAACTCTCTTTTTTTTTTTTTTTTTGCAGGTTCTTGACCCATACCAAGAGCAAAATGAAGAAAGTGCTGTTGTTGTCATGGAAGAATCAGACAAAAAGACCAAATCTGCACAGGACACGGTAACTGCTGAGCCATTGCCAGTGAATAATGCTCTTCAGTCCATCACTGTTTAAAAATCATGTTTCTCCTGACCTGTGGTAGTAGATGTAATTGCATTTATTTTGTCTTGAGTTAAATGGCTGTTGGGCTATTAAGATTTATTTTAAAAGTGCAGCACAGAAATGCCTTGTTGGAAGTGCCTGTTTATTGTCTCTTGGCCTTGAAGGAAAATGCAGTTGTAGGGATGGCTGTCTGAATAGGTGACTTCCTGAGAAGAAATGGCTGAATGCTGAAATTACCACTGGCTTTTCCTTTTTGCAGCCAAGACTGAATGGTTGCTGTGATGCTCAGCCCTCTGAATTCAAGATCATGGCTTTTAAGAGTAGCAGAGGTTTGAGTCCCACAGCATCACAAGCATAAGCAGAAAGGGATGTCAGCTGGGGGTTGTTACTTCAGATGTTCCTTGGCAGCTGCTTTTTGCAACTCATTTAATATGACAGAGAAGTCTGTGTTAGATTTTGCTTTTAGCTCCTCTGGTATCTTGTTATCTGAGTGTCTTCACTTGAGTCTGCAGGCTGGAAGCCTGGCAGTGGGCTCAGGGGGGGCTGGAGTTTTTATTTCTGCACAGAGAGACACCTGAGGATTGAGTAGGGCTTGAAGAATGGCAAGGTCATGAGAGAAACTTTCCTTCCTCAGGAGGAGGAGGGAAGCGACGACTCCTCAGATGAAGGCAACAGTGAGGAAGAAACTGAGAGTGGAGATGAGGAAGTGAATGAAGAAGTTGATGATGCTTTTCGCAGCCAGCTGATGAATGTTCTCCAAGCAGGGAATGCATTGGTATGTTTTCACTGCCTACCTTGACACAAACACCAAGATTTTTGGGGGAGTGAAAGATTATTTAATACCCACATCCTGTCTGAGCCCATGCAGTGATAACCCTGGCACTCATCTTTATATGGCATTTGAAGCAGGAGGTCAGGATCTTCAAAGCAAGCTGTAGGAATCAGTCACTTGTTCTTTTATTTATTGCCAGTGTGTCTTGAGTGGTTTAGCTTGTCCAGGCTAGGCTGATAGAGCTGATGTTCCTGCCTGTAATAAACAAGATTGATGTGTGAACTAAAGCACTGAGATACTGTTACATGGTCCCTGTATTGGCTGGTCTACGTGGAGGATTGTGACCTCTGTAGGCCACTCTGGAGGCTTCTTGCAGAAGTGTTGGAGTGTGATTTAATGATTCATATGAAGGCTACAGATGTAGCAACATCTTAACCTCTGTACTGAAGAAGCAACAGGGCAGAGGGAACGGGTAGTAAAAGCCTCTTCCCTTTCCCAGTCCTCTATCTGTACCTCCTAGTACTGTGTAGCCAGGATTAATCTGGTAGGATTTCTAGATTTCTCCAGAGCTGGATTTCTCATGGGCCTGAGCATCTGTTTTCCCTCCCCATCTTGTTACTTTGGGTCAAGCTACATCCCTGCTGTGAGTTTGGTTTGGGCTGTGGTTCTCTCCCCACTCTCTTTTTGGAGTACGTAAGATGACATGTTGGTTTTTTTATTCTGAAAACAAAAGGGAGGAGATGAGAGTGATGAAGAACTGGATGATGAAGCTATGATGGCTCTTGACAAGAACATCTCAGCCCTTTTTGCAGAGCAGCAGAAACGGATCCAGGCAAAGAAGGATGAGAAGGACAGGATACGGAAAGAGAAGATCCTACGGAGGGACTTCAAGATTAAGGTGGGAGATAAGTGCTTGGTGTGAAGACCTCTGGCTCACCAGCATGTTAGTTGTAGCTTACTGCAGGTCATGAGCTACTTAACACTAAGCAGCTTGGACATTTATGTATGTCAAACTCCTAGAGGTTGGGACTGGATTGTTCTGGCTTTCTACAGCACCTGGCACAGCAAGGTTGTGTTCAGTGACTGGGACTTCCCATGCCTTCAGAACAAAAACCAAGACTCTTGTCAAGAAGTGAACTCTCTTTCCTAGTTGCTGTTTTGAAATGTTTCTGTTTATTAGATCCCTCCCCACAGCTACCCAAAGGCTGTCAGTTTCTGTAAACTGGACAAGTTTGATGTGCCATAGTGTGACTTGCATAAAGTTCCTCTGGTAATTTTGTAGTTTAAGTTTGTGGGTTTGTTGGGTTTTTTTTTGCTCCTTATGTTAATAACATCAGGAGAATTATGGGTAACATCCTGTAGCTCTTTGGGACTATAAGACTGACTTCAAGCCACCTGATGTCAGCATGGTCCAGGATAGTTGGGCATGCAGGGACAGCTCCAGCCACTTGCCTGGAGAATTGTCAGATTAGCCAAGATGAAGACTGAATGGTGTAGGGAGTCACTGGCTTTACTGGATTTCCATTCTGATGCTGTGCTGTAAAAGGCTGATTCTCTGCTAGTGCAGTGTCTGGAAGTCAAGGGGGCCTTGCTGGGGTGAGAGCTGTCAGCCAGTGGTGCTAACAGAGATCTCTGCAGAGTGGCAGTGACTGCAGCCTGAGCAGGTAGCAGTGATTCCCATGACTGCTGTTTCTCAGTAGTATCCCTGCATAGTCTTCCTCAGTCCCCTCCAGCTGCTATGTAGCCCCCTCCAGTCTGAAGGAGCTGCTCTGGGTAGATCATTGTGTTTCACACTCTGGGTTGGCTCTGATGTCAGTGACTGTGTTTGCAGGTGCTGGATCTGATTGAAGCATTCCTGATAAAGCAGTCAGAGAATCCACTGGTGTTTGATGTCATTGAGCCCCTGCTTCGTGTGATTGAACAGTGCATGAGCACAGACTCTGACAAGCAGGAGGTTGACTTCCTCCAGAAAACAGCCAGTATCTTCAGGTGAGTGTCCTCAGTCCTCCAGATAATGGGTGATGGCTTTTAAGAGACAACAGTGGTGTTGGCTGGAGCCCCTAAGCTGATCCTTCTAGGATGGAAGATGGCACTGCAAGTGTCAAACCTGTCTGCAGGTGGAAACCTTAAAAACAAACATTGGTATTGCCCACAGGTAGCTATGTCATTGGATTTCTCCCTGGAAAGGGATGTCTCTGACCTCCTTTCAGACCATGCAGTTATCTCCCTTGGCTTAGAGTTGCTGCTGTGGCTGGAAGAAAACTCCCAACAAGTTACTATTCAGGCAAGCAGAGTGCAAATTCTCTCTGGGCCCAGAAGTGAGGCATGATATGAGTTGCCCACAGCTAGCCTTGTTTTAATGTGTCTCCCTGAGCTCAGTGATGAGGGCTCACCCATTGATTCCCCTTCTCTTTCTGAAGGTAATGGCTTTGGTTCTGATCCTTTTTCAGGAACTCTTTGTGCAGAACTAAGCAGTACTGCAAGAGAGTGGATGCTCTGCAAGAAGATTTGCATGCTTTTGTGGAGAGGCTTGTGGAAAAAGCCTGCAAGCACACAAACTCTTCAGTGGCTCTCTATTATTTCAGGTGAGTGTTAGAAAGGGCTGTCTCTCCTCAGTGCTGTGGCAGTGGCTGATCTGTAAGCAGGCCTAATGTTGCATGTGAAAACAGTTTGAGAGGCTTGACAGAGGTTGGGTGCCAGCATCTGTGTCTTGCATGAGAACTGCTCACTCATCCTGGAGGTGTGAAGCATTTTCAAACAGATGTATGTTTTTTGGTGATCATCTGCTGTGGGCTCTGTGATGGAGGGATGGTCTGGTACAGCTTTGCTGATAGTGGCAGGAAGTGCTTCCTGGAGGCTTTGCTGGGGAGTGATGAGGTGTGTGTGATTCAGGGTGGGGATGAGAGGCATTTAAAGTCCATCTGAAATGTTTGCGTTGCAAATACTCTGGTTACCTGTCTGCATGATAGCACAGTGAGGACAATAACAATAATTATGGGTCCTGACTGTACATGTACCTGTGTTCACCCCTTTGCCTCTGAATACAGGTGGGTTAGGGTCAGCTCTGTTAACACAAGTAACCTTGCTGTTTGTTCCCTGGTGTAAATAGGAGTGCAAGTGACCAGCAGGCTCTCTTGTGACTTGCAGGCAGTTTCAGGAGGATTTTCATGCTCTGTCTGGGATTCCCCAGCACAGCAGTGGGTACCATGTTCCATGGTCAGCCCTGTGTTGGCTCTGCAGCACCCCAGGCCCTTTGCAGTCCCTAGTGGAGCTGTGCCCAAATAACACAGCCTGTTCTCCAAAGCAGCAGGCTGGCTGCATGCTCTCACAGGATCTGCCCCAGTTCTCCAGGCAGACAGCAGCCTGTGCTGAGGGGACTGCTCTGCACTGCAGGCTGAGCTCTGCAGGCTCCTGGGTAAATGCCAAAGCCTTCAAGCATCTAGCCAAAAGCATGAGTGTGAGGAAACCAGGGGGCATGTGTAGCAGGAGTGACAGATAATGAGATGATACCAGTCTCATAAGATTTTTTTTTTGTCTCAAGGTTTGGCAAGAGTGGGTTTGATTGAGAGGAGGGACCTTCTCAGACTCTTTAGTCCTCCTTGGTACAGAATGAGCTGCCCCCATCACTTGGTATCTGCCCTCAGGTGGCTTTGCAGTGCCACTGTGGTGACTGCTATGTTCTCCCTTTTTCTTTTTTAGTGCCTCCTTATACCTGCTTAAAGTGTTGAAAGGGAATGTGTCTGATAAGTCATCAACTCCTACACCTCTGCAGGAGAAACAGAGCACCACCATCCCACAGGCTTCTCAGGTGAGACAGCAGGCTGCTCTTAAGGCAGTGGGTTTTGCCATCAGGGTTCCATTAAGCCACTTTGCTGAGTGGGTCTTGCTTCTTCACTCTCACTCTCCCTGCTGCCTGCAGACACCTCTCTACGTGACTTCTTTTCCATAAAGCTGTCACATCCTCCATCCCCTCTGGCCCTCATTCTCCTGCCTTTGCAGTGCCTGCTTGCCCATAGCCACCAGGGGCTGCTGGTGTACAGTGGATGCAGGCTAATTGCCTAGGAAGCCTGATGTATATTTATCCTGCCCTCCTGGCTCTTTTGCTGTCTTTTCAGTCAACCTCCTGGCTGACTGTTGTGTTCTGGGAGGCACTGGACACTGTTGGATGAGAGTGAATTCCTTTTTTCTGAGGTTTGGGCTGAGTTAACTCAGTGAAGAGAGTGAGGAGCAGCCCTGATTTCAGTGGTAGTTTGCAGAGAAACTCTCTACCTTGGTTGTGCTCTGGGTGTCTGTTACTCAGGGAGCCTTACTGGCTGGTTCCCTTTCACCTCCTGAATTTCACAGGTTGCTGAATTTGGGGACTCTTGATGTTGTGCAGCCCAGTCCAGTCACCTCCAGCAGTCACCTGGCAAGTAGGGTTTTACCAGCTGGTCTGATACTTGCCTCTGAACCTCTCAGATGGTGGGCAGGAATTAGTACCTTAATGCTGTTGACATTTTTTTGGGGGGGGGCAGAAAAATAAACAGGGCTTCCTCATGACAAGGAAGAGCCTGGAAATTACAAAGGTTGAGATATGATGAGGTGGTGAAAGGAGAGGCAGTGTTTCTGAGGCTTAGTGAGAGACTGAGTGTTAATCTGAGCAGCCCTTGTTCTGTGTTGAGCCTTTTTGGAAAGAAAAACTAGAAATCTGTTTTCAGATAAACAACATACTTACCTTAAGTCTAGACTGAGACATGCTTCAGGGCATCCTTGTGCTTCCTTGGGGAAGGCTGTTATTCCTACAGGTTTTGATCAGCCAAGGACTCAGGCACCAGCTGAAGGAGTTGCTGGCTGGAGGGAGGCAGTTCAGTTTGTGTGATGCTGCTGGTGCTGACCTTGTGTTGGAAGTTTTGCAGTGAGGAACCAGAGACAAAAGGTGTGGTGTGTTCCCAGTGGGCAGTGCCTGTCAGCATCATCTGGAGCTCTCCAGGGAGCAGCACAGTAATGGAACATGGGAATGTATTCCATTTCCACAGTAATGGAAATGGAGCAGGCCCCATGGTGCAGTAGCCAAATTTATGGGAAAGGTTGTTACAAGAGAAGAAATTTTTGACTCTAAACAGTCTGCATGGGAGGAGCAATCCATTTTTCCCCTGCAGATGTGTATGTCCTATAAGGATTAAGTGTAGACACTGGAAAACTGGGGTCATGTGTGTCAGGATCCACCTCCTCTGCTCTGCTCTTGCTCTAGCTGAACACTCCCAGGATGCAGGTCAGCAGAAGGCTGCTCTTCAAAGCATGGCCTGGGAAGCTCTGATTTTTTTACCAGTGTTCAGCTGCAGTAGAACTGGGGAGTGTGACCTTAGGAGAGGACACAGCATTAACACAGCTTTAATCTGCTGCATGACCATGGGACTTGCTTGGGCAGAGCTTTGCAAAAGGCCCATTGTGAAGCTCACAGCTTTGACCTCCTGGCCCTTAGTGGTTTTTTCCTCCCAGAGAGCTGTTCTTCCCTGGCCATATGAGAAGAGTCAGGAATGTTGGGATAGGATGCTCCAAGCACTTTGCTTTGCTTTTCATTCAGCCCTGTGGGATTGGTGTAGTTCCTTATCTCCTGAGCTGGTCTTGTTCCCCACCAGAGGGGGATGTTGGAGTGTTTATTAAGTTCTGTTAATTAAGTTTATTAAGTTCTGCTGGATCCTCTCAGAGTTGGGGCTTGTCTGCTGGGTACCAGGAGGTCCTGGACATAGCTGCCAAGTGCACATAGGTCTGGGTAGCTACATACACTGATACCTATAGATTCAGGTAGCTCTACAGCTGAGAACACCAGGTGAACAGCGTGGCTGCTGCAGGCTGATCTTTGAGTGCTCTGGGAACCTGCTGTGTGTCAGACATGTGCATCACAAACCTGGCAGTACAGCCCCCACACTACACACTCTCCTATAGGCAGTGTATGTGCTTATAGTGCTGTTGGTACTTGGGGGAGCATGTTTGGCACCCACTTTGTTGTTTCTTCCTGGTTCTGGGGTGCAGCTTGTAGGCCCCTGTCATACCCAGGAATATCCAGTTTGGGGGTTTGTACAATATCCAGTGCTTCATCCTTGTGTCTCAGTGGAGCTTTTTTTGTTGTTGTTCTGCTTTTTTTTCCCCCTGTAGCTTTTGAGCACGGGCTGTTTGGATCTGGAGAGGGTGACTGGAATATATCAACAAGCACTGACACAATTCCTGACTAAAAGGAACAGTGCCCTCACGTGCTCCATGTTCCATGATCTCTTCAAACGCTTCCCGGTAAGCACTGCTGACTGTGTGGCAGCTTCTGCTGGCTCCAGAGGACACTTGTAATGCTGGGGGAAGGAGGGAGAGAAACTTTCTCACTTTTTTTATGGGCTTTTAAAACTCCTGCAAGGTTTCCTAGGATCTTTGCCTGCTCAGTTCTGTGTGTTTTGATGGCAACACTGCAGAAGGCCAGGATCTTGTTAATGGTTTGGACTGGGATACTGCATGGAGAATAGGAGAGTCACAGAAACATTTTGATTGGAAAAGACCTTTAAGGTCAAGTCCAACTTGCCAACCAGCTAAGGCCACCCATAAAACATATTCCTCAGCACCACATCTTCTCTTCTTTTAAATCAGGGATGGTGACTCAGCCACATCCCTGCACAGCCTGTTCCAGTGCTCTTCTGGTGAATAAATTTTTCCTGATATCCAATCTCAACCTCCCCTGGTGCAACGTGAGGCTATTTCATCCTGTCCTATTGCTTGTTATTTGGGAGAAGAACATCCACCTCACTACAACCCACATCCAGGTAGTTGTAGAGAGCAGGAAGGTCTCCCCTGAGCCTCCTTTATCTCCAGGCTGAAGACTCCCAGGATGCAGGTCAGCAGAAGGCTGCTCTTTAAAGCATAGTCTGGGAAGCTCTAATTTTTTACTAGTGTTCAAGACAAATGGATGAGCAGGGTCTGCACACAGGCAGAAGGTTCCAGCTTGTTTAAACAGCTCATGTAGCTCCTGCCCAGCATTGCTCTGAGTGCATGCTCAGTTTTCTCTCCAAAAAAGCTTAGAACCTGGACTCTGATTGGACTCTGCTCTGCAAGTGGGGTGTTCAGTGTCAGTGTCTGAAATGTTTGAGGTATTTCCTGCAAACGTGACCTGTGCCTGGAGCTGGTCTCTGCTGTGAGGACAGACAGTTTTTAAGAAAGAGGCCTTGGGTCTGAAGGTCATACAGTTCTTCAGGGATTTTTAGGTCAGAGTGAGGTAGAGACAGTTGTGAGAAGCCCTTGCTCAGGGGCTTCAGTGCTTTAGAACTGATGTCTGATGAGAGGAGATGTGAGGGGAAATGCTTCCAGATTATATGAGGGAATTCATGCAGGGCAGAGTTCTTCTGCATACCAGGTCCCCTAGGACACCAGCCCCTGATACCACCTACACAAGTTGGTGAAAAAGAGGAAGAGAAGTGCTGCCCACATGGGCAAGCTGCAGGTTTCTACAGTCTGTGTGACTGCTCCTTGCAGAAATGCCTTTTAAAATCTTCAAGCTCATCCCATTTATAAAACACAGGTAATGATGTACAGAGATTCTGGCCTGTTTTAAAGTTGGGCTTTGCCCTCTTGCTTAGAGCTATTCCTACTTTTTAGTAGTCTTACACCAAAAAAAAAAAAAAATTCAAGAGGCATGGTTGGAATAACCATCTGCACAAAACATCAGTGAACTGTGCCACAAACTGGTGTCCTTGCTTTGTCAGGGCCATGCTTTCTCGTGCCTTATAGATGATATGAAAGGTGTGCCAGAAAGTTCTTTGTTATCCAGATACTTTCTCATTTCCTGTGTCAGGATTCTTTGTGCCCCTCAGTTTGGAAATACTTTGCCTATAAATGTAGAGATTGGTGGATTAGGCCAGAACAGAGGTTGATCAAACTTTGCTGAGAAGTACCCTCCTCTAGAAAAGTTGTTTTGATCAAGACTTGTGTCAGGGGACAGATTTGAAGTAACCTGTCTCCAAGGGGAATTTTCTCCTGACACAGTTGTTTCTGGCCACTCCAAGCTCTGATGTTCTCCAGTCTAACTCAGCATGTTCTCCTTTGCCTCTGGGACTCTTTCTCTGAAGTGAACTGCCTACAGAAAGTATGAGGCAGTTGCAGTCATCAATCAGGAACCAGGCAGATCACAGGAGATTAAATCTTTGCCTGATTTTTCCAATATTAAAGTTTTGCTGCTGATTTTGTTTTGATCAAGGTTTCACTCCAGGCTGGTATGAGCAAAGCTGTTGATTTTCAAGTAAACTGTTGATTCTCTGGGCACTTCTTTCCTGTAACATTTTCATCTCACTCTGTGAAAATCAAGCTGTGTAAAATCTAGACTGTTTTGCTTGAAAAACAAACCTGTCTGTCAGCAAACCACTAATAAGAGACTGGGTCTTTCTTTGTTACAGATCATGTGTAAGCCATTAGTAGATACTCTTGTCAAATCTATCACAGCAGGAGCCAGGCAACATCAGCAGGTAAGCAAGCAAGCAAACAAAGCTGTATTAAATAGTCAATTGGAGAAGTAATTTAATCGTGGCAGCTCAGATGATGCTTGATATGCTGATTTCTGTCTTTGTGGTTGCCCAGTTTTGAGAAGTGGGCTTCCTGGGGGCTTTTGGAAATACTTCCTTAATGCTTCAGGTGTGTAACTGCAGTTGTGGAAGTTGTTTATTTAGAAACTGCTCACAGCTTTCAGGGTTAAGGTTAGATTCCTTCAGTGATTTATTCCTTGATCACTTTCTTATTGCTAAGATGTTCCCCTGTTTGAATGTGGCACATTCTAATCCACCTACTGCTCACTCCAGGTTAGCTGCTTGTGTCTGTTTTGTGCCTTTTCCAGGCCATGTGCTTCTGTGTCCAGTTTAAAACCACCTGTACTATAGATCAGATTTTTTGATGCTTGACTGAATGTGCCTGACTAACACAAAATGAACAGAGCCTTACAGAACATTGCAGGGTGACTGCACAGCTCCCTCTTGCATCAGCTGGGAATCCTGGCTGGATTTTCTCTGTAGTTGGGGTGCCTTCCACCAAAACCCCTCAGGCCACTAGCACTGTGTCTCAAACTTTCCCATCCCCCAGCTGTAACATGCATCTGTCCCCTGCAGAAGTGCATCCTGGAGTAATCTTTTTGTTTCAGAAATACCCATTTTATTGTTTCTGATCATTGGAGTGGATGTGTGAACAGTAAGGCTGCTTTACATTGTCAGTGTAAACTGCATTTCAGGCTCTTTTACCCCAAAGAAAAAGCTCTGATTTGAACAAGAACAACTACAAAACAAACAAACAAAAAAAGGTGAATTAAGCCATTAGGAATTTCAGTGGATGGAAATAAGGATGTGTTACACAAATAACAAACATTAATTACTGGGCACGTACTTGATCCCATCCTCAGGAGACCAGGAACAGCATCTCAAGCAGACAGCTTCATTTATCTGGTGTTTGGTTCCCCACAGGGAATAGTATTGTGCTTCTTTGATAACTCTGGGCTTCCAGATTTATCTGCTGAAGCTTTGTTTCCAGAGCCTGTTTATCTGGGGGTGGGAGGAGTAGGGGAGGATGTGCAGTGTACTGTGTGGGGGGAGACCAGATAGAGAACATGGATCTGTTACTGTTTAAACAGTGGCAGGAGGATGCTATGGAAAGCCTGGAGTTGTGCTTTGTTTTGTTTTGGTTTTTTGCAGGCTGCTTCCTTTTCAGGAATTCTGAAATCATCAAGGGTGCAATTTGCCAGGTTTTCAGTTGAATTTTCCCCCTGGTTCTCAGTGCAAATGTGCTTTGGTGCTATCCTAGGGGGTAAACTAGAGGGGTAAAGCAGTGGGTAGAACATCTCTGGAGCCTCTGCAGCTTCTGGAAGCCCCTGGGCAAGTGAAGTGAAGGAGCTGAGCTACCAGAAGCTGTCCTAACTCAGTCCTGAATACACAAAGGGTCTCCTGATAGCCTGACTTAACCATCAGGGTTGGCCAGAGAGGCAAGTAGTCTCCCATTTTCAGCCCCTAAATATGAGTCTCCAGTCATTAAACTAGCACAGTCCCAGAGACTTGAGGTTTTATTCCCCTTTTGACACTCCTGTTATTAATGCTGATGGTGCTGGCTGGGCCTGCTGCCTCTGGATGAACAGCTGACCCCACTGTGATTTTGACTTCTTGGCCCTGCAGATCCCTTTGGCAGGGAGTCCTCTGGGCCATGCTGGCTGGGGGGCTGGTAAAGAACACTGGGCTCTGGCCCAACAAGGCTGCTGGCCACTGGCCCAGCTGGCTTTGGATGGAGGCCTTTCCCAGGGGGTGGGAGGAGGGGATGCACCTTCTAATTGAGTTTTTTATGAAGTTTGCACAAAAGGAAAAGTGGTTCAGGAGAAGGATGTAAAGATGGTGGGGTTTTGTTTGGGGTGGTTTTTTTTTTTCCTTCCTCCTCACCCTGAACTCTGGGGAATTTGTGGGTGCAGCATGGAGGCAGGGGGGCTGTTCCATCCCTCAGCCACACTGCTCCTTGAATGCTTTTAAGGCAAGGTGGTATGTACATGTCCAGCTTTTACATCAGGGATCTCTGCTCTGTCTGGGTCCTCTGGTGTAAAGCCAGAGTGGATCACTGGTGGCCCTGGACTGACCTGGTTGAGGTGAATTGCAGCAACATTTCCTGTCTGCTCAGCAAGCCTGGACCTACCCAGGCTTTTGTCAAGAGACAGCACACCCAGACTCCATGTGAAATGTTGTTCCAGTGCCTGCTGGTGTTGGCTGCTGCAGTGTCAAACTCAATTTCTGGGCAGTTGTCACTGAGAGCAGATCCTCTAGGAAAGGCAGGAGCTGTTCTGATGCTGCTCAGCTGGCACTGGCTTGCAGAGGAGCAGCCTGGCCTCTCCAGCCCCAGACACTTGTCCTGATCCTGGGGACCTGGCTGGCTGGCTGGTGCCCAAGTGTTTATGCAGTTGCATTGCAATATGGACATGAGGATGATTTGGCTGAAAACATACCTTCCCCTTGCTCACATCCTTTTTTTCCCTTTTGCTGTGTTAAAACTACTTTTGGTTTATTCTGTGATCTTTTTCAGAGTGAATGGAGGGGCAGGAGTGGCTGGGTGAAAGCTGGGGTTTGTTTCTGAGAACAGCAATGTTTGTTAGTGTGAAATTATGGCTTCTGTAGGCTGGAAAATACTGGAAAGCAGAGTTGGTCTGTGTGGACTGCTGGGCTGTAGCTGATGGCTGAGCTGATCCAGCTCAGTCTTGGATTGCTGCAGCCTTTCTGCCCATCCTGTCTCACCTCCAAATCCCAGAGAACATGGAACCTTCAGCAGCAGTCTTGTGTCTGTAAAGAGAGGTGTTTTTGTAGCTATCTGCTCTTCTGGGAGGCTCATTTCTTTGGCCTGTGTGATTGCTGTAGAGAAGGAAGGTAGCCAAAGGCAGGTTTATCAGAGGGTGCATCTTGTAAAGCTTAATAGAAAACAAAAAAAAGAAAAAAGGAAGCTTTAGAACAAAAGCTTTAGTGTGGCTGACATCAAGTCAGTCCTTTTCCTCTGCCACTGTTCCTACATGCCTGGAGCAGCAGTGAGGTTGTTCACCTTCATTCTGAAGTCATTTGTGAGATAAAATGCAGAGTTTTGGAGGTGAGAGCTCTTAAGGCAGTTTTAAGTCTGGCTCACAGTGGTTGGGTTGGTGGCTTTTCCTAGCAGCAAGCTCAGCTTGTTAACAAGTTTTAAACTGCAGAAGTGAATTGGCAGTGGTCTTATTGAGCTTGAAACTGAAGTTTGTACATGTGGCCAAGTTCTGTTCCCCTGATGGAACTCCTGCATCGTGGGTGCCTGCAGGAGACAGTAACACAGCAGTGTCCCTGGAAAAGGAAAGAGCTGGAGAGATGGGTGTCACTTGTGAGCAGGGGGAGGAAGATGCTTGAGCAGGGAAGGGAGATTGTTATCCCACCTGGAATTCCTTTAATACCTCTTTAAACCCAAATGTCAGAAAGATACAAGATGAAGATCTGCATGACAGTGGATCTGCAAAGTCCCCTTGTTACAGACAATTCATGCATCTGAGTTGGACTTTTCACCTTTTGTGAGAAATGTAGACCCAGGTTATAGTTGAAATGCACTGTGACCCAAAGGTTGGGCTGGATGGTCTTGGAGGTCTCTTCCAACCTAAACATTCTGTGATTCTGTGTCTGGCACCTGGTGCTTTGAACTGTGTTGCCTGTTAGCTGGCCTGTTTTTCCAGCTTTCCATTTCTTGAAGTGTGGAGCTGAAGAAGAAAGACTGCTGTCCTCCAGGTGCCTGCTGGCAAGTTAAAATGCTCCAGACTTTTCAAAACTGAACACAGGAGTGTTTGGATGAAGAAAATCTGGTGGGTTTTGCTGTGGTTTGTTTTTCTTACATACATACACTACACTAGCAGTCAGATCTTTTTCCTAAACTCTTGTTCATCCTTGCTTTCCCATCTGTATAATTTAAACCAACATATAACTTAAAGCTGCACTGCCTTCTCCTCAGAATGTGGCCAGCCTCATGCCTCTGGTGGGTTCCTGCACTGTTGTCTACTGTAGAAAGAAGTGAGTAGTAACTAGATGAAATCACTGGATTGCAAGCAGCTACAGTGAAGCTTTCCAAGACCTTTAGTGCCTGGGAAGTGCTACAAGTGAAAAAGAAAGAAGGTGCTGAAGAATGAAATTTTTTGGATGGTCTAATCCAGCTTCTTGGAGGCAGTTGTGAAGACTGAAGTCCTGAAAATCAGTCCCACCATGACCTTGTCAATGCTGTAATGGCCAGCAGAAATGCTCTCAGTGGGAGGAAATGGAACCAGTGCCCACATCACAATCTTTTTATACATCCAGAGAGATTTAATAGCTGCTTCTTAGTGAGAAGGTGCTGACACCTGAGTGAAGTGTAGCTAGTCCCATGCCAGCATGCATACCTGCCTACATACCTGTGCTCAGCTATGAAGGACAGCTGGGGAGATAGCTTTCAATTTTAAGAGTGGGATGGGAAAATGCCAGATCATCAGAAAGAGAGCTCATGCTACACCTTTGAGTTGACCTGGTGCTAATAAATGGCACTGAGCTCCTGGCACAGCTTTTGCATTGGCAGTGCAAAGCCTTGCAGTGAGCCAGGCAGAATGTGTGTGGTGCTGACAGGTTGCTGCTTTGTTGACTAAGGATGTTGCTGTCAGCATGATGCCTTCCACAAGCACCAGACACATTTCTCTTGAATTCTCTTTAGAAAAGAGGTGTGTGTGAGCTTGTTTTCACTTCCTCCTCTCTTCATTCAGTTTGATCTTACTACCACAATTGTTCTTCAGGAGATCTTCACCTTCACTTCCTCATGCCTTGTTTCAGGGGGTGCATTCTTCTTCCATACAGACAAAAGGCTCAGAGCCTTTTTTGGCCTTTGCTGGTGGAACATAAAGCAGGGATCAAGATGTGTTTAAATAAATGATTTTTGCATGACTCAGCTACATACCAGAACCCTCCTGGGCCCTAGGTGGGGAATGTCTTCCTGGTTTATTTTTAGCAGCATCAGTACAATGAGCAGTAACACCTCTTTCCCCAACTCTGGGCAGTCTTGGGCTGTCCCTCTGGTGGTTTTTTATTGTGCTGAGGGTCTTCCTGCAGTGCTCACCCTCTTTTCCACTCATTCTCACTCCTGCTGGGGCTGCCAGAAGACTGGATGAGTCCATGAAGTAATGCTTCTACCCTCAAAACTTACTTTTTTTTAGTCTGAGGATCAGGTGAGGAAGGAAAGGTGTTGCTGGTTGCACTGCAGTACCCAGGCTTCTGCAGAGTGCACACTCTGTGAGCTGGAAACAGGCTGAAGCACAACCTCTCTGGATGTGGTTGGAACAAGCATGCTTTTCCCTGGGAAATACTTCTTGTTGACCAGTGGGATTGGAACCAGTTGGGAAGGGAAGACTACTAAGTGAAACACCCCCAGCTGCCAGGAGTCAGGTGTTGTCCCTGTGCACTGGCAGACACTTGGAGTGCTCTCAGGCTGTAGCTTTTTCTTAGGGTTTAGGCAAATGGTTTGGTACCTATCCCTTGTTCTTTTCCTTTGGGAAAGGCACTAGGAGTGTACATTTCAACACAAATTACCAAGAGCCTTTGCAATTATTTCTTCACTGTGGTCAGACATCAGTTTGGATACAGAGTCACAGAATGTCTTTGGTTGGAAGAGACCTTCAAGATCATCCAGTCCAAACTTTGACCAACACTGTAAGCTCAGCACTAACCATGGCCCTTAGGACCAGCTCCACACATACCTCCAGGGATGGAGACTCCACCACTGCCCTGGGCAGACTATTCCAATGTTTGACAACCCTTTCAGTGAAAAAATTAGTTTCCTAGTACCCATCCTAAACCTCTCTTGGTGGAGCTTGCATCCATTTCTTCTTATTTACATTTAAAGCTATAATGCTTAAGGATGCTGCAGTAGCTAGAATCATGATGGTGCTGTATTTGTCCATCAAGTAAAGTTTATTTTCTGTAATTTGGCTACAACTCTGCAAAGCTGATGTAAGCACAGAGCTGTCATGAAACTAATAAAAGTCATTTAACTTAGTGTGGAGATGAGAATGGGCACTGAGACAGAGTTCAAAATGTCATCTTATGTCATTAATATTTCAAAATGTGTTTTTATAAAGTAGTCTGTGACAAGGAACCCTTTAAGATCTGTCTAATAGGAAGTGTATTTTAGGTAAGTTGCTAATTAATCTTGGTGCTTTGGCAGTCTCCCCAAAGGGATCAAACATATATAGACATCATTTTTACAGAACTGAAGCAATTCTGTGCCAGAGCTGCCATCACCAGAAGGGTAAAATATGATCACAAAGTCATGCCAAAAAGGTCTTGGCTGGTTGACAGTTATCCTTCTGAACAGCTTATGTTCTGTGTAAATATCTAAGTTAAAAAGTAATTAAACTTTCATGTAGCAAGAACAGTAAAAGCAGAGCAAAGCCTCAGAAGCCAGCACCCCTCTGCATGTGTGTGTGGGAGTGCTGCTCCTCCTGCTGAGGCAGATGAATGGATCACTGCAGTAATGCACCCTTCCTTGCCTGTGTTCTCACAGTTTCCAGCAGGTGGTACAGGGAAAGACTTGCTATGGAATGTTCTGTATAAGCTGTTACTGATAATGAAGGAAAATAAACCTCCCCAGGTAAGTACCAGCACCAGTTCAGCTCTCCATCCTTCCCAGCAGAGAACTGGGCTGCTGATGCTAGCAAAGCACCAGGCATGACTGGAAGGTGCAGAGCATCCTCCATCCCCTTGGCAGGGGTAGGACACTGTGTCTGTGTCCTCTGCAGAGGTGGCACTGGGGGGAGGGCTCATCCCAGGGTCTGTGTGAGGTGAGTAGAGCTTCAGAGGTTGAGTTACCCACAGGCAGAGACAGCTTCTTGGGGGACAGAGTCTTAACAGTGTTGCCTTCAGACTTCTTCCTTTTTAATCTTCCTCTGCTTGGTATGCACCCTCTCTTGGTTGAAGGAGTCTGGACTGACAGGAAGCTGAACATGAGCCAGCAGTGTGCCCAGGTGGCCAAGAAGGCCAATGGCATCCTGGCCTGGATCAGGAACAGCGTGGCCAGCAGGTCCAAGGAGGTGATTCTGCCCCTGGACTCAGCCCTGGTGAGGCCACACCTCGAGTCCTGTGTCCAGTTCTGGGCCCCTCAGGTCAGGAAGGAGATTGAGGTGCTGGAGCAGGTCCAAAGGAGGGCAACCAGGCTGGTGAAGGGACTGGAGCACAGATCCTATGAGGAGAGGCTGAGGGAGCTGGGGCTGTTCAGCCTGGAGAAGAGGAGGCTCAGGGGAGACCTCATCACTCTCTACAACTCCCTGAAAGGAGGTTGGAGCCAGGGGGGGGTTGGTCTCTTTTCCCAGACGACTTTCAACAAGACAAGAGGACACGGTCTCAAGTTGTGCCAGGGGAGGTTTAGGTTGGATATTAGAAAGAATTTCTTTATGGAGAGGGTGATCAGGCATTGGAATGGGCTGCCCGGTGAGGTGGTGGATTCTCCATCCCTGGAGACATTTAAAAAGAGACTGGATGTGGCACTCAGTGCCATGGGCTGGGAACTGTAGGGGTGGGTCAAGGGTTGGACTTGATGATCTCTGAGGTCCCTTCCAACCCAGCCAATTCTATGATTCTATGATCTGCAGCTGGAAAACGTATTTCACATTGACATGCTTTGAACTCCAGGCAGTATCCTGTTCCTGGTTTTGTTTTGTGTGAGGAGATGGTCAAGGAGAGCCTGTGCTTTGCAAGGTAAAGCTCAACTGTGGGTGAGTTATGTGATCATGAGCCAGCACAGCCCTGGGACATGTGTTATCTCTAGGTATGTAAACTGCCCCTCTGAACTCAAAGGGGAAACCACTGAATGCTTGAAGTGTTTTGCTGGGTCAGGGCCAGAGTGCTCTGCATTTTGGGGCAGAGATTGTTAATTCTTAGGCCTTTAGGATGCTTGTGAGTGTGGACTGTTGCATCCCAACCTTTCATTTCTGAGAGCTTCTCTTGCCTTGGGAGAGCTCAAAGAAACTACCTTTGGTGGACTGGAGGACATGGACAACATCTATAAATAGTCTCTGATACTCTTTGGAAAGGTGTCTGATGCCATACTAAAATGTATCCCTTTCTGCTGAACTGCTTTATGAGCCAGTTGCTGTCTCCCTTTCCTCTCACTTGTGTGAGACGATTGAAAATTTAAAAAGATCCGTTTAAATTTTTCAGCTCCTCCTGACTGCATTTAAGCTGAGTGCTTGAAATCCCACGGCATGATTTTTGACTTGTATTTGCATCAAGTACTTTGTGTGCTCGTGGTGTATTTCAGTGAAAAAAAAAAATGCCCCTGAGTCTGCAGGGTCTCATTGGAGCATCATGAGTATTGTTAGCTGTTTGGGTTTAGTTTTGGTTTTTCCCACTGTGTATTTTTGTTGTTGTATTTCTTGGTGCCTTTTAACTGCCTCTGTGTCTTTTGCAAAAAGTGTCTGGCAGATAGATGCCTGCACATTGCTCATGTACAAATCCATAACAATTCCAGGCATTAATTGACTGGCACAGAGAAATTGCCCTGTTACAGTCCCAGTCTTTATATCACCTCATATAAACAAAACATTAAAAATCTCCTACATGCCTCTCCTCATTCTGGAGGTTCTGTTTGCTCTGCTTGCTGCTCTTCAGCTGGTTGTGTGGATGATGATGTAGCAAATCCTTAGTAGTGGAGGAACCACTCCAGTCTGTTGCTGGGAAGAAATAAGAATATTAAAGGCTCACATATGCTTTAGTTTCTCCTGTAGACACAGCTGCTGGCAGGAGCCACCAGGGATGGGACTGAGCATTAACATTCCTGCATCTCCAGTGGGTAGATATTGCTGGGGTAGATATCTGCCATATTGCAGTGATATTTTTCCCAGACTTGAGTGATTTCCTCTTGGAAATTACTTGCCATCTGACACCTAGGGGGATGATAGTTTTTAAACAGAGAGTGAACCCCCCCAGTGTGTTCTGCTCAGCCTGACAAACATCCCCCCTTGGGCACTTTGAGTAGATATTTGTGTAGAGCAAATGGGAAGAGTTTGCTTGGAGGCAAGGTCACTGCCATGTATTTTCTAACAGCATAACAAAAACAGGAGGGGAAGAAATGTCTGTGGTGGTGATGGGGTTGGTTTGACTTCTCTTTGTTGTATGGGCTCCAGCTGTATTCAAGCCACAAAATTTTTTTTTAAAATGTCTGGTTAGAATTGCTGGAGTTTTGGCTGAGGGTTTCTGCTACTGGATCTTGGGTTGGAGGGTACCAGTGTGTGGGAAGGGTGTTTTGTTGGCAAGTGAAGAAAGGTGAGAGGTTCTGCAGTCTGAATTTAGATGCCAGGCTGGGCTGTACTCACTGACAAGGACGTTCTTGAGTTTGTGTAGAAAGTGGCAGGTCCCATTTTGTTGGGATTTGGGAGAAGGTAGGGATTTGCCTGCTTCTGTTTCTGCTTCCCCTTGGCGTGTATTAAAGTGCCACACTGCAAAAGTTAAAGCACAACAAAAGGGGGTTGGGGTTTTTAGCAGGATTTCTCAGGAACCTCCCAGCAGAACAGGGTCTTGAGCCAGATCCCTCTGCCCCAAGGGCACTGTGCAGTCTGTCATCTCAGGGGGCTTCTCACAGTGGATTCTGCAAAATGAAAAGGTCTGCTGGCAAGCATTCCAATGGAGGAATCTACAAAGCTCAACCCAATTTCCAACCTTTTTTTCTTTTTTTCCTTCTTAGCAATGCTATTTATTTCAATGTTCCAAGCTACCAATTCTACTGATACACGAGTACTCTTTTTTTTTTTAATTTCATAATGTTTGAAAGCTAAACTTCAATAGCTGATGTTTGAGTGAATTGGAATTCTAATTTCTCATTATCTGCTGATAAATGTTCTCAAAAGATGAAAACCTTTGTCCTTGCAACATCAAGACTGGTCTAGTGAATCAGAGACAGCAGCTAAAAGGCACACAGTGCCTTGGCAACGTGGCTGGGGTTTGGGTTGTTTTTTTTTTAATGCATGCTGCTTTTAAATCTCCTAAATTATTAAATTTGACTTCAGCAAAGTCACTTTAAATAGGCTGCATTATGCATAGCTGCCTTCTGAACAGCCTAAAGAAAATCCTGTTGCGTATCTCTCCTGAATTGAGGAAAACTGACTTTGTTTTGCAGAGGTCTCTGGCTTAGGAAGTGTTGGGAGATGAAGGAACTGGAGGGGGGAGAGTTTTGGGTTTGGTCCCAGGGTGTACAAGTAACCTGAGGTGTCAGTGGAGCTTCTTGATGTTTGATACTACAATGTTAGGTGTGTGGAAGATAAAAATGGACAAAGTGAAAGCTTTGGGAATAGGTTGTTGTTTGGGTTTTTAGCAAGAGACAAACCAGTACTGAGAGAAAGGCCCAGATGATTCTGCAAGAGGTTTCTTGATACTTGGTAATGGTTCTTTGAGCTACTGGGATGTTCTGGGAGAATCTTTGCTTTCATCTCTTAACAAAAGAGCGTTTCTTGCTGTGGTGTTTCAAGTGAGGAACATGTAAAAGCAAAGTGGAAATGCTGCAAAATAAACAGGGACATTTTGAGAAACTAAGTTGTCTTAGATTTTTTTTTTTAATTATTATTATTTGTGGCTTGGTTCTTAACTTGGGAGATAAGTGTGTTTGGGACTGGAGAGGGAAATGGGCATATTTCCTGATTATTATTTTTAATGCAGGAAGGGGAGTGCAGTGCACAGGATCCATTGCTGTTCTTGTCTCCTATGGTCTATGTGCTGTGGTACCAATATTCCCCACCAGTGGTTCAATCCTGTAATTAGGCATTACAGAAAGAGCAAGAAAACACCAGTGCCCATGGTCTCACTCATCTGTGTCCTGATCCTGATTTATCTCCTGTTCTCAGGGCTCACTTAATTATGGCTTTTTTTTTTTTTTTTTTTTTTCCCCAAGAATTTAGGATAATAAGATATTGACTTTATTTTTGGAGGGAAACATTAAGACTGATTGGCCTTTCTGGTATGGTAAGTGGTTACCCCTGGGAGAAATGAATCTCTGGGCTCACCAAAGCAGCAGCCCAATATTATCTGGATTGTTCTGTCTGGATTGCTGAGGGTCCTGAGGGTCTGCCTGTTGGCCTCTGGTGAGAGGGAGCACCAAGTAAATGATGTCTCCCCCAGCCCTGAATGCTGGTTAGCTGGATCTTGATTGTCTGCACATGAAATATTCAAAGCTACTCTCTAGCACCATCAGCCAGGCCTGCTGCAGGAGTTTAGGGTGTTATTTTACATGTTCTTTCTTCTGACTGCCCCAGTGTCCTGCAGACCCCTCAGCTCAAGTGGAAAGCCTGCCAGGGAAGCCCAGGGCTTCATGTGCAACTGTCCTCTGGAAAATTGCAGTGTCACCTCTCCCTGTGTGTACTGATTCATCTCTACTGCCTTGAAAATCTAACAACATCTTACTACTGTCACCACTACACGTGAGATCGTGGTGAGTGGAGGAGGGAGCTTTGAAGCTTTGATTTTTATTCCTTTTTTATTTTTTCTTCCATGATTTTTTTTTTAGTGTTCTGTTTTTTTCCTCTCCTCTCTTTTCCCAGCTGCCACCAGAACAGTGCTGGAGGAAGCAGCTGCATGTGTGCCCACTGACACTGGGCACAAATGTCCTGTTGCAGTGAAAAAGCACACTCACTCCCCATCTTCAGCCAGACTTAAGTGGTGGTTGAAGTGCTTGTGTCTTGCAAGGGCTGTTTTCATGTTGAGGAGGATGTGCCAGCACAGCTAATGTGTTAAAACTTCCTGTAGTACAGACAAATACTCAGTAGCAGCAGAGTGAAGTCCACAGCCCATCTGATCCATGTGACAGCTGCTGTAGTAGAATTATATAGATTTTTTTTTCAACTTCCCACTGCTGCTGCTTTAAAGCAGGACATCTGAACCATGGGTGAAGAGGTTTCTGAAGCATAATAAAAATACAAAGGAGAGGGGAGTCCAAAGGAGTGGTTAGACAGATGGAGATTTCCTTACAGTTTTGTCTCAGTCATTGTCTTCCAGGGAGCTTTGTACTTTTTCAGTAAGCAAGCTTGTACAACCTCAAATCCAAAAGCAGAGCTTCCAAAGTGGGGACCAAGATCTGTGTGTAGCACCACAACCCCATGCATTCAGTTTTCCCCTCCTTGTAGGTGTTTTACCAAGAGGTTTCTAGAATCTAGAGAGAGGGTTACAGGCTGGTGTTTTGTTTTAGAAATAAAAATGAATACAAACCCCCCCCACAAACCCAACAGAGTGGACTGGTAATTTCTGTCACTGAAGAAGACTTAAATAGATTGTCCTCATCATGATGATGATCAGGTGAGCAAGATGTCTCATGTGACCATTTTTTTCAGTGATAGACAAGCTGTTGTGACTTCTTTAAAGGTTCCCAGGTAGGAAGCATCCCTGCTGTACCTGTGGAAATCTGCATTTTACAAAGAAGAAAGAAGAGGTCCAGTCTGCTTTGCATGCAACTGGGTGGCAGTGCAGATTGGCTCTTCCTGACAACTGCAAGAACTTGATGAAGAACCCTAAGGTTGCCTTTCACATCCAAGGTTGTAAAATATGATTTAGGTGTCACCTAAGTGTTTCACACATTGTAATTAACAAGCCTTGCAAAAATGTTCTCATCTGTTTGTTGCAGGAACTTCATTTCAACTCCAAAATAGAATGTTTTGATCACTTTTTGGCAAGGAGAATTTTGTTCCTCAGCACATGTATCTCCTATTTGGTGGTTTTTTGGGTTGTGGGTTGTTTTTTGTTTGGTTTTTTTTTGGGGCAAGGCCAGACTGATGGAGGGGCTGGGAGGAAACTCCCTTTTGGCCCAGAGCACAGTGTTAGTGCTCAGGGAAGGTGTGGGACCAGGGGGTAGGGGTTGATGGGCAGGGGTTGACTTCTCCTGCATTCTGGTGCCTTGTCTGTTCCTGCAGGTAAAAGAGGCACATTTACAGGTTTGGAAACTGGCATCTGGAAAGACAACATCTCTGATGGGCAAATTGTAGCTGGCTGCTGTTCTGCCAGCCTCAGACAGCAATATTGGGCCATGTCTGGACCAGCTGAGGGAATGTCTTGAAAGAACCAATTGATTAGCCTGAAGGCTCTGGAATGTAGCAGGAAATATTGAATTTAGCTCCTGCTGAGCATGCAGAAGAAATTTTCATGGGCTTGGTTTGTTGATTTTTTTTTCCTGGGCCAGCAGGAGGTCTGCCTGCCTGCCTGCAGTCACCAGGAGTCTGTCTGGTGAAGGGTACCACAGCTTTCCTGCTGTGAGCTGGGCAGGGAGCTGTGTCAGTGCTGTCAAAAAACTCTGTTCTGCCCATGTCCCTGGGTGCCCTGCAGACAGCAGCTCAGCACAGGAGAGTTTCTCATCCTGGCTGCTGCAGTGTGGTGCACAGCAGGGCTCTGAGCTCCTGGAGATGGCTGAGGGAGCAGCCAGGAGCAGGATCTGGGAAATGCACTCCCTGAATCCCTTAATCAGAGGGGGACAATGGGGTAAATTTGGGGTAAAAGTAGGTGTATAATTTATAATTATAATGCTGCCATGGAGCAGTGGCAGCACATTTTTAAACTAAGGAATCATCAAGGAGATGCTCAGATACCCTGGCACAGGCAGTTCTGCATAACCAGCCATGTTATCATGACTGCCCCCTTTGTCCCAGAAGGCACCAACACTTCCCACCCCAAAATCTTTTGGATAGCTCTTTAATGGTAATCTTGGCTTCAGTGCTCATCTGCACCTTGTTTCAGCTCTGCTGAAGCAGTTAAAAATTATTTTTTACTCTGAAAAATAGCCAGGGCTCTGCTTGATCCCCCCATCTCCTTGGATGTGCACCAGGTATGGAACATGTGTGAAATACTGCAGCTGAGGCTTATCAGTTGAGGAGAATTGATTTGGCAGATGTGATCTGGTTCTCACTTTTTGCATCTGAAGCCTTCCAATGAGTTTTGTATGTTTAAAGAATTGGTGTTTGCTGCTTGTTAAGGGTCTTGAAGGACAATTATTTTGTTTGTCCTTAGCTTAGGAAAGAGTCCTTTATTTTTCCTCTTTTCACCTCCCCCAGAGCATTTGCATCTTGGTCCTGTTGTGGTCAGCAGACTGTGAGAAAGTCCCAAGTTGAAATCCTTGTTAAATATTGTCATGACAATTCCTAGCCAAGATGACTGCCTTGCCTGCAGTGGTGGAGTGCTCAGTCTTTTATAATTCTGATCAGAATGTGTCAGGGAAGGTGAAGAGACTTGCAAATGTATATGGCAGGCACTGAAGTGCTGTTGCTTCTAACTGCTCCTATGGATTTGCTGTACAGAACAGGGAGCACCCTTGCTGTGGGCTTTGTTCTCCTTTCCTTCTCAGGATTTCTCCTGATCAAGCTGCTTGTTTGTGCCTAATCTGGACTCTGTCAAACCATTATCAAACCTGTAGCTTATAGGCTCAGAAATGCTCCAATGCCTGAAGCAGATGTGGTAGAGAACTGAAAAGAAAGCCCTGAACCTCCAGACTGCTCTGTTGGAGCCTTTCTCTCCGTCCCACACCCAAGGTAAACTTAGAAATAGAGTAGCTTAAGGGTGGGAGCAGAAATTGGGATAGATTGGCACTTGCTTCATGGCTTTGCATGGTGTCTATTTTCTTTTTATAAAAGCTTTGACAGTAACTGGAGGACACTTTTGCTGTGATGCTCTGAATATCCTGCCCTGTATCAATAAATGACAGCTCATTCTCCTATAACCAATAGCCCCGTTAGCTGTGGGTTTGGGTTTGGGGGGACCAGGGTTTAAACATGGTACAGACTGTAGATGACTGAGGAAATGATTTCCTAGTTTGACAATTTAGAATTTAACCAAAGCTTACTTGGAATTTCTGATCATCTTGGCACATGTTCTTTCCCCCCCACCTTTCCTGGTGGCATTTGTCACAAATGCAGTGTGTGATTCATGTAACTGCAGTCTCAAAGGACTTGGTAGGTGAGAATTTCTAGATGTGCAGTTATTTTTTGACCTGTCTCTAAGGTTGTAGAATAGCTGAGGATTACATACTGAGAGCTGCTGCTGGCACTGAGTCAGATGTGCTGCTGGGTCAGGTTGTGATCTAGCTTTGCTGTAGGGTTTATACCAGAAGGGAAGTATCAGGGCTCTGAAACACCAGTAACCTCTGTGGTGTGATATCACCTCTGTAGTTTTTTGTCTCCTTGACTTCCAAGAACAGTGATATGATGATAGCACTAAAGCTTCTGGTGCTTCTTCAGTTCTAAGAATAAATTTGACTTCCACAAACTTGTAATTTTCCAGGTAACATCTTCTTGTGGTGTATAGGAAGGGAAAAAGAAGCAGTTGCTGTGCTTATGACATCCTTCATGTTGATAAAACTGTGGCCATGAGGCAAAAATGATGGGCCTAAGGTAGGGAAAATCCATCTTGATGTCTTTGGTAAGCATGAAAACTTCCCACTGCTTCTGTTGTAAAGTGCAGGGAGGTCTGAGGGAGCTCAGATACTGTCCTGGAACAGACCTACCAAGGCATTTCTGTCCTGCCATCTGCCTCAGGCCAACCAGTCAAACACACCACCTTTTTTCCTGTAAGCTGGAAATGCCAAAAGGAATTTGGAAGGGTTAATCAGCTGTAGCCTGCAGACTGCTTTGAGATCATCTGACAACATGGCTGGGTTAAAACTCTGACCTGGTGTTGCAGTGTGGGCACAGCTTCAGTTTCAAAGCTGATGGTGGCAGAGGGTGACAGGTGTGGGTGAGGACAGGTGAGGGTGTGTCCCTCATCTCAGGGTCTTTTTCTCATAGGAATATGTCTCTGTGGTATCTTTTTTCACTTGCTTGCAAAGCCAGCTCCAGTCAGCCTCCTGAAACACTTGGGACTGAGAAAATTAAGTTATTTTCACAGCAGAATCAAGTGTCTTCTTGTTAGCAGTGTGCTTCTCTTTGCCAAAGAACCCAGAATTTAGGTCATGCCTTCATCTCTTCAGCACTGCAAACAGAATCTCTGCATCCTTGCATCTTGTGTGGTTTTGGTTTTCCACTTTCACAACTGCAGGGGTGGACAGACAGCTTCATCTGTTCCCCTCCATCCAGCTCACCTGGATGGTGAGTCCTCTGGATGGTGACTGGGCAGAGCTGCTCTTCAGCCCTACACAGCTCCTACACCCATGCTAGATCTTTGCTTTCAGTAAGAAAATGGGCAGAGGGGGATATCTTCTGCTTGCAGTTTGAAGTAGGCTGCATCTCTTGTCCTGGACTGCAAAGGGTGAAGGTAGGTGGATAGCCCAGCAGCCCTGCCAGCTCTCACTTCTTTTTAGCATCTAAATAAGGTGGGTAAGCACATCTGGGAATCACCAGCACATCTGGGAATCAATCACCACCAGCACATCTTGGTGACTGCAGTCAGAAAGAAATCTTGACCACTTGTACTGAGTGCCACATTTTGTAGAATCATTGTAGGGAAGAAAGAAATACACAAAGCTTGGCAGGAAATCACAGGGTCAGCACTGCAGTAGTTATTGTTGGTTTTCTTCTCCCACATGGACTGATGAGTGTTTCTGCCTCATTTAGTCACATTGTTGATAGATATATGTGAGACTGTATGTATGTATCTCCTGTCTTGAATAGACTTCACTTTTATTTTGTTATTTACTATTTTATGGTCTTTCCTTTTTAAAAACTGACATTTAAGGGGGAAAAATTTTGATGAGGGAACTGGATGGCTCCCAGGGCACAGCATGGGCTGCAGCATTCTCCTTCACCCTTAATGAAAATCTCTAATATGGCTGTCAGCTGCTTGTAGCTGTACTCACACATTCTCATTTCAGAGACTGCATATGTGGGGGGATGATGATGATTTTCTCTTCTGAACCAGAGCAGAGTTTGGTAGCTGAGACTTTTGGGTCTTCTGCTATTTTTGTCCATTTGTGGACAAAAAAAAGTGTTGATAGTACTTGGCTGTCTTGTAGGGCTGTCATGAACACAGCAGGCTTGATTTGGCACTGAGAAAATGCAGAGAATCTTGTGTGATATTCTTGGGAACAGTACTGTTCTGGCAGCTTCCAAAATTGCCAAATGCTTGTGAAACATTTTTAAAAAATCCATGATGCTGGGGAGGGCAGGAGGGAGAGGGGCAGAACTGGGTCAGTTTTGAGCTCCAGGTCCGTGCTGAATTTTTGTGGGAGTGCTTTCCAAACTTGGAATTGCTGCTGGTAAAACGTGCAGCTGGTCCCTGTATCATATAAAAAAAAGACATCATGAGCATGTTATGGGTAAATGATAGGCTGTGAGAAATTATCAGGGTTGATAGTGCTGTGATGCCAAAGATTTTAACAAACTGGGGTAGTTTGGCTCCTCCTAAGGTGTTCTCTGTGTGGCCCTGCACTTCCAAAGTCTTGGTGCAGAGGAGTTGGCTGGGGAAGGTCAGTGCCTCCTCTAGAAGCAGATTATTCCCAGTTATTTCTGAGGAAGCTGTAAGAAGGAAGCAGGAATTAAGGCACGTGATGTATGGGGAAGTTGCTTTTTTCTACTGGTCAGCAAAGAGAGGGCTTGTGTCTTTGAGCTCAGACTTGGAAAATGTGTGGGTTTAAAGGTATTTTTTTAAACCTGTGCTTGCATTCAGGTCATCTCTTGCACACCTGCATTTTCTGGCACACATACACACTAGAATCTCTGTTTCACAGAACAGATAACAGGTGGGGTTTTGTGACTCTCCTCTATTTCTAAAGGATCTTTTTGGATTACCAGTATGGTCCCAGGAGCACCACTAACTGGGCGTGGGGTGTGTTTGCAGAAGTTTGCAGTTGGAAGAGCCTCATCCCAGGTGATGACCTGACAAATCCACTGAGCAGCCTCCCTGTTTTTGAGCTGGATTTCATAAAATCCATGGAGAGCTCCCAAAGAGCAGACTGGTGTGGTGTGTCCAGGTGGCAAGCAGGGTGCCCTGTGGTATCTGGTCACTGCCCAGCTCTCTGAAGCAAGTATGAGAGAGAGATGAACTTTCATTTCCCCAAAATGTGTAGATGTTCACACTTCTAATGTGTCTATTTTCAGCTGCATCGTGTCCATTTATTTGAGAAGATAAACCAAGGAAAATGAACTGCAGGGAGAGAGCTGCTTTTTTCAAAGAAATGATTCCTAGAGCTCTGACTCACTTTGGGTCTTTCCTTACTTTTGCACAGTGCTCATGCTCTTAGTCCCTCTGATACTAGATGATAAAGCTTGTGTTATCTGGTAGAGCTCCTGGAGATCACCAAAGCGATTCCTCTTTGGAGTTTTAAAGTCCTTTTTGCAAATTCTGCCAGGGACTCTTCTATGGGGAGCTATTTCATGCCCATCCAGCCACTGGTTTAGCATTTCTGAACCCTGACAGGTGAACCTGTGTCTGAAAAGCCATTGCTGGGGACATTTTCCAAGGGCAGCTGTGTGGTCCTGGTTGCCAGATTGTCCCTCTGAGTACATCTACTTGTTAAATAAGCTTCTGATGACATCCAGGATCATTTTTTTTCACATGCAGAGAGATGCTGTGAGCAAGGTGTGATGGATACAGAAGAAACTTGGTGCCCCTCCTCTTCTGCTTTGAACTTGCTGAGAAGGGGAATGGCAGCAGCAGGAGGAGTGGGAATTGCTGGTTCTTACTGGGTTTTACCTCGGGACTGGGATTGAAAAACAGGGCTTGAGTTTTGGTTCTGCCTCTGATATTTTTTCTGGCTGACTCCACTCCTCTCCCTGTACTTTAACTTTGGCTTTTCCACTGTGATGTTTGCTCTGGAAGAAAAGGAGAGAGCTAGATGTAAATAACTAGGAACAGAAGTCTCTGACTCTGTGGTGAATGTGATAGCCTTAAACTACAGCACAGCATGGTGCTGGGCACTGGCAGCCTTGTAATTAGTAGTGTCACCTTTGCTCTCTGACTGAGACCAACTTTGATTTCAACCAACAGGTAAATATTTTATTTTTATTCTTTCAAATGGGAAAAGTCGTTCATGCTCAGCACTAAATTGTCATTGGATTGAAAAACCAATCAGGAAACACAGGACTGTGTTGAGGGCAGCAATAGCAATGTTTGAATTACATAAAACTCAAAATGTATTTTCTCTTTGCTTGAATGCAATATATGGGCTGGAGGTGGGAAAGTGTGACAGAACTACTACTGAATGATAACACCAGCCAGAATTCTCAGATGACTGAGTCTTCTGACTTCCTCATTTATGACAAAAAAGGGAATCTTCAGTGGTTTTTTGGTTTGCTTTTTTTTTTTTTTTTTTCTCCTTTCTTTTAAAAATCACTTTCAAGTGAAGTGTTTACTGAGGACCAGGTCCCATTCAGGGTCTGTTCTGTCAGTCCAGCATTTGAGTCTCAGGTCTCCAGAGCAACTTCATCCATTAGATGGCTTTGATTGAAAGCTGGGGAGGGACTTTTCAGGATGTCAGGGAGTGATAGGACATGGGGGAATGGATTCAAACTAGAGGAGGGGAGATTTAAATTGGATGTTAGGAAGAAGTTCTTCCCCATGAGGGTGGTGAGACACTGGCCCAGGTTGCCCAGAGAGGTGGTGGAAGCCCCATTCATCCCTGGAAGTTTTTAAGGCCAGGCTGGACAGGGCTCTGAGCAACCTGATCTGGTGTGTTGGGGTTGGAACTGGATGATCTTAAAGGTCCCTTCCAAGCCTGAAAATTCTTGGAAAATTCCAGTTCTTTTCCTCACTGACTTGCAGTGCTCTCACCCACTGCTGACTGGTATGATTCCTCTCCATGTTCTGTATCACTCTTGTCTCTGCTCCTCAGTTTGCCTCTTGAGTCCATCTGCAGTGGCAAGGTGCTAGCAGGATAGCTTACCAGGGCCCTTCTCTGTGCTTTGCACCCACTTGGAGTAGGAATGCTTTTATAACTGTCAGAGGAGAGACAGTGCCCTGAGGTTTATGACCCTGCCTGAGCATTTCAGAATGAATTATGGCCTTTCATCCACTCCAAGGGTCACATTCCCTTTGTAATTGCACTGAAGTGACTTTCCCCTCCATTTGGTGCATGCATGCAGACATGCCATTATTAGTTCTGTAGGGCACAGCCTCCCCATAATTACAAGGAATATGTAAGCTTGTCTGCCTGAAACATGACATTAGGGTGCTCTCATCAAATCAGCATAAATCATTTGACACAGTCTCATTGGTTCCCTGCTGCATTTTCTCCCTCAAGTCAAGAAGAGAATTTCTGTTTGTGAGGGAGTGCTTGCTCTAGTTGGAGAATTATTTTTTTTTGGCCATGCTGGTGCAACCTGCAGGTCACTGACACAGATGTGTGATGTTACTCTGTTGTCACACAAACACAAGTGCTGGGATTACCCAATGAGGGACCTATGTTCCATGCCCTGTCCATCCCAGGAGCCTGGAATATGTTGTACAGGAAACCCAGACCTCTTGAATTATTCTATTGGACTGCCTACAACTTTGGATGGTCTTGCTGCTCTCTGGAGATCCAAGGATTTCTTCTCTTCCCTCACTGAGTTCTTCAGTAACCAATTCCCTAGAAATGTTACAGATGTGTGGGTTCTGTATGGCCAATTTTTAGCCTCCTGCTGCATGTTTTTCAGGCTGTTTCCTCTGGACCCCAAGGGGTATCTGAAGGCCAAGCTGGGTTTCACCAGGCTGCATTTTTTTCTTGAGGGCTCTTAGGCTTTTGATCTCAGTGGTGTCTTTGATATCAAGAGTTTTGCAAACTGCTCAGTGTGGTTAAAAAATGGCAGCCCTTGCTTTCTTTGGACAAGATTAACCCTTCATGTAATTCCCAGGGATTTTTGGTATTTATACCTGCAGTCAGTTTTGGTCTGTGGGATTGCAGCTAGGGGCAACATTTTTTTTCTTTGTGTGTGGGTAGAATTTGCTCACAAACTCCGTGCTGCTGCAGAAATTTTCCCTTTCAATCCTCTAAACTATTTGCACAGATCCTCATTAGTGGATTCTGTGCATTTCTGTCATTTGCTTTTGTCCTTTGCTGTGTTTTTCTTAGTCCTAAGAAAGCCTTGAAAAACGGAATTCTGGAATAGAAAAGGACTTGAAAGAAGATTGCAGATTACTGATGGTTTTCTAGTGGTTACTCTTTTCATTGCTATGTTAACATAGAGGCTTAATGAGCCAGCTCGACTCCAGGGCAAGGCTGAGTCCTGCTCTGAACAGCAGTTTCCATCCAGGGTTCCTTTGAAATGATGCATTTGCTAACCTGCCAGCTTTTATTTTTGTTTCTTTGTGCCTGCATCAGGGTGTGGTAAAGGGTACAGTCACGCAAAGGGCTGCCTGGAGACTTGTGGAGACTGAAAATGATGCTCTCAGAGCAGCTACTGAAGCACAGTTTAGATATTAACTTCTCAATCTAGAAGCAGCACCATCCCTCCCCTCTCCATTCACCTGCTCTTTTAAGCATGTGCCTTCAACCAAACCCCATCACACTGTGTCCTGAGGCCTGACCCTGCCAGGGTCTAGGGGATGTTTGTGTGTGTTGGGGAGGGCATGGAGCACCTCCAACCTGGCATTGCCAGGATGCTGGGTTTGGCTCTTTGCTTCAGCAGGATGGTGGAATTGCTGGCACCTTCCCTAAAGAGTGTGGGGCTTCATGTCTCTTCTCCCCTTTCTCTTTCAGGCCCAGGCCTGTTTGCTGCTTCAGAAGGTTCTGCTGCTCCATGAACTGAAGCTCTTCATGACGGAGGAGGAGTGGGAGGAATTGATCAGAAAAAGCATCAGCCAAGTGACAGAGGTAACAAGCTTCAACATGCTAAGCATGCAGATAGCACCTAATGAGTGCTGCTTTTGCTGCTGTGGTGCTTGGCCTCAGAGCTGCAGCCTGTGCCAAGTGTTCTTGGCACTTGGGTTCTGCCTGCTTGCACCAGGTCCACCAGGACTCCAGCATTCTGGTGACAGTGCTGTTCTGATGGATTTTCACAGAGTGTAAGAAACGTGCCAGGTACAGCTCAGGGGTGGCTGTGTATCCAAGAGACAGAGCTTGAGTTTTAGGGGGTGCACTCATACAGATGTGGTTTTACAAAAAAAGAAGCTTTGAATTGAAAGGTATTATCAACATGGACTTAATTTCAGAAAATGTTATGGGAGTTCTGTACTGGAATGAACTTCAGAGCCAAAGAGCTGGACTCCTGGGGCATTGCAGGCCTTCTGGACCAGCCTCTCCTTTCTAATACTGTTTGGGATACCTTAAAATATATTGGCAAATCTTTTGCACAGAAAAAAACAGTGACAGAAATCGCATGGCTCCTGGATCAGTGACAAGGGCAGATTGTACCTACAGAGTTTTGTGGTGCAGCTGTTATGTAGGAGGGGGTCTGTAGGACTGGAGACTGAAGAAACCAGTGCCATGTAATTATGTTCTTATGGATTGACATGGGGGCAGCCAAACAGCCAAATTAATGTTATGATGTGGTGACTAAACTTGATGACATGAAAGATTCCAGTCTTGGTGTTCCTACCTAACTGTAGTATTGACCTCTTTATTTGGCCCATTCTGTAATTTAACATGCTGCAACACAACTTTTACCTATTGTTTTCTCTTGTCAAGGTGGGACAAAGTCTAAGTAAGTTTAAATCAAGGAATTGAGAGGTTATTTATAATTCTTGAGGAAGCAGGTAATCCTGGGTTTCATTAGATAGCTTCTTTTTAATGGTTACAGCAGGAGTCCAATGGGTGGAGTTAGGTATGATTTTATTCTCCAGCTCCCTAAAACATGCCACTCCTTTCAACCTGGTCATCTCCAGATTTCTCTTTAGCAGCTGAATATTTGCAGGGCTTGGTGATTCACTGAGAAACCACAAACATTGGCAGTGCCTTTATGTTGTTCTTGTCAGGGAAAGTTTAGCAGCTTCTGCAAACCATCCAGTAGTTTAATGAGCTTTGCTGCCTAATCTGTCTCACATTTCTGTGGTCATCTGTGTTTAAGGACAAATTCCTGGGGAATATTGGCAGTGTGTTTGGACTGTCCAAGGTATACCCTGTGGGCAGGAGGCCTCCCATGCTATTGAGTGGCAGTGATGTATAGGTGCTGCTTCTCTTTTTGGCCTGAAAAACCCTGACAGTGTTTGGACAGAGTGCTCTGTTGGTGAAAATCTGTGTCTTGGGTTTTTTCTCCTTTCCTCCTGCTCTTACTTGCCCTTACAGTGCTGGCTCCTTGGAACTGGGGCAGCTTCATATTTTGAAATGTTGTTGTAATTAGGAGGTTTCAAGGATTTTATATCCCATGTTTTGATTCATTGACACTTTTGATGCATAGCCAGAGGCTGACACTTGTGCTGCCAAACTTTCTAAAGCTGCAAAAGGTGTTCTGTGTCTGGTGGTGCAGAAATGCTCACTTAGCTGAGGATTAGCTGGAAAAACATCCAGGGGCTCTATAATGTAGTAGGACTAGGTTCATATCATGGCTTTTCTCTGTTGGAGAAAAGGGTAAAAATCCCTTGTGGCAGAAATGAAAAGCTGGAAACTGAGGAGATTCAGAACCTGGAGAAACCATTTGTTTGTCAAAGAGAGGAGTGCACCAGTACAATCACTTGTTGAAGAGCTTCTTACCTCTGAGTCTCCAGGTGGAGATGGTGTGCTTATCTGAAAGAGGGGCTGCAGGGAAGTTAAAGGCTTGAGCTTGAAATTCTGGAGTTTGCTTGGCCAGAAATCATGGCCCTTGCTGTCCCTGATGTCCACACATGCCTTTGGTTAGAGGGCAGGGAGGGCACATGCAGTACTCAGACTTTCTCCTGCAGCTCAATCTTGTCCCTTTTCATCTGAGACTTGTTTGGCTGGGCCATGCCAGGTCAGCCAGGATTTTGGAAGTGGGTATCTGAGTAGGTAGATGTTGATGTGTCAGTGCTTAGACACCAGAACCTCCACTGGGAGCAGTAGTTCATGATGCTGTGGAGAATTTTGAAGTTCCTACCTCCATCTGAAAGGTCTGCATTTGCAGCCATTGGCCATTCCTGCCACCATCCCTCACAAATAGCTCTTTTAAGAGGAGTAAATGATAATACAGAATATTGTACCTTTCTCTGACCCAGGAAGAAGTCTTAAGTAACCTGGGAGAGCCAACTCTTCAACTATGCTGATGGGAACTTGTAATTCAAGGATCAGGGTTCTTCAGGTGACAGCTTCCTTGTGAAAGCTTCACTTTGATTTACTTTTCTTTGCAGCCATGGGGCTGGTAGGTCTTGGAGTGCAGGATTGCTGGTGCAGGTGTGTAAGGCTGTGAGAGAGGGTGGAGGATGCTGTCTCCTGACATCTGCCCTCTCATCCTGGCTTGTTTCAGTGGTGGCATTGCATCCCTGCAGATGACCTGGTGAGGAGCAGGGAGCCTGGGATGCTTTGAGGCAGTGAGACGTGGTGGAACTGGGAAAAAAGCAAAGTGAGATAACTGCAGTCTTGGATATCATTGAATTATGTGTGCAAAACTAAGAGGCAGATGAGATGAAACAGGAACATGAAATGAAGAGACAGCTGCCTGAAATAGCAGCTCCTGCTGCTGGGAGGCAATGGCTCTGGTGCTTACATAAGCTTAACTTGTCCTTATTTGTTCTGAAAACGTTGAAGCATGCTTATAAAACATACACCAGAGTCAGGAGGGGGTCACATTTGCCATCTCCTTCCTGCCAGCCATGGAAGTCTTGACATCCCAGAGGGTCTTCTGGAGCTGACTTGTTCTCGTGAGGGCCCTGCTTGCTGCTGGTGCTTTCAGCTTGTTCTGCTGGCTCTGGGCTGAAAGTTTTGTGCTCCCAGCTCCTAAGTAGTTGCTTTCCCCAAAGCAGAACCTTCCTGCAGCTGCTGGAGTTTATTCTAATGATGGCAGTCTAGACAACTGGGTTGTGTTTCCAGCATAAAGAGGTGGTGTTGCTTCATGTTGCAAATGACAGAGCTCACCTGAGATGCTAGAACATCCACAGAGGCTTCTTCCTCTTGGAGAGAGCTTTGTTCTTTTATCAGCAGGGCTCAAAGAGCTTTACAAAGGGAATTCAAAGCAGGGAGTTGTTGATGTCATGGAAAAAGTATTTTGCAGTAACCCCAGAGCTAATGCATTTAGCTTACTAAAGTCATTCACCCTGTTTTACAGAGGACAACACTTGGCTGGGAGCTGAGCCAAGAATCAAACTTGGGTCTCCTGAGCCATCCCAGCAACCCTCTGGAGCAGGGACAGCCTGAGTGTTTCTTAACTTGGCTTCAGAACAGCCCAGCATGTTGGATAGCAATCTCTGTCCCCGTGTTGTCCAAGAAGGATGCTGGTTTTTTGGGGACTTCAGACTGCCTGGAGCCCTGTGATGAGGCTGGGGCAGATCTGGAGAGATCCAAGTTCCCATTTCATGCAGGGAACTGTAGCACAGGTTTGGTGAGGGATCTCTGGGGGTTGCTGTCAGGGCTCACACATTGTCTTTTTGACTCTATCAAGCTCCTCAATTTGATCTGTGAGTTCTTCCACTTGTCATTTTGGGCACATTTGAGTGTTTGTTCCCTTTGGTAGCTAGATTTCTGTTTTCTTTCTGATATGTTACAAAATTGCTGTCTTGGCTTTGGAGTGATCATGAAGCCCTGCCAACTTTTTAGGACCTCATTGACAGATTTGGGGCAGGAAGCTCCAGAATCTGAATAGCTTTTTTTTTTTTTTTTTTTTTTGTCATCCCTTTCCCAGGCACTAGCTTGCCCTCCTGAACTGAGGTGTTCTGTGTAACTCCCAAGCTATGATGTGAAAGTGAGGGGGGAAGTGGGAAGGGATTTTCAGCAGCACTGCAGAAGAATTTTCACCACTGAACAACTTGAAAACAAAACCACCTTCAGAAAAACTGTTGGTAGAACTGCTTTCTCTGGCCTGTACATAGCAGTTTCCTGAGGGTTTCCTTTGTCTGTCTTCTACAGTAAGTACATCAGAGGAAGGGCTCAGCTTTACCACTGTTTTTTCCTTTGCTTGTTTTGTCACTGTCACATCCTGCAGTAAAGGGATGGGCAGAGCAGATAGGATTTAAGTTGCCTGCTTGAAGCCCAGATGGGATTGAAGCATCCTGGAAGGGAAAAATAGTTGCAGAATCTGATAGCTGACTGAAGTTAGATTCAGTGCAAGCCCAAACCACTCCAGGTCACCTCTTTTGGAGACTTTGAGATAAATATAAATCCTAAGGAGACACATATGATGCCTCCTTCCACTTAGGTGGTTACTTGGACTTGGATTGGGCAAGCAGCCATGGTTCTGTGGAAAGACCCAAGTGTCAAAGGGCAGAGGACTGTGCAAAGGGTGGGATAGATAACCCAAGACCTCTTTTCCAAGCCTCATACTTTTTAAAAGTTACTATATACTCTCTGAAGACTTTTATTGTGTGACATCAGAGGGTTTTGTGGCTCTTGTGTTGTTCAGCTGGGGATTTAAAAATATAACTCACTGCAGCCAGGCAGAATGTGGGGGGGAGAGAGGGATATACTGCAGAGCCTTCCAGTGGAGACAAGTCCTTCATTGCTGAAGGGCATCACATTTGATTATTGGTGTCTTAATTTGTAGGGGGATAAATTATTAACAATGACTTCATCAAATCTCTAAAAAAGCCATTCTTCATTTTTTTTCTTGAAGATCTCCTGAACTTCTATCTGCCTATCTTTATAAATTCTTAATTCCTTGCCCTTTCTCAGCCTCTCAGCTTGTAAAATGAGGCCAGTAGTGATTTAACTGATAGCTTTGACGTGCATTCAGAGTACTGGATGTCTCTGTGGAGAATTCATTCTTCTCTCTTCCCTCAGCTCTCCTGCACAGTTTTTCCTTGCTGCATTTTCAGGTGGCCTATGGGGAAAAAAAGAATCTTTGAAAAAAAGCATTGACATCTTCTGTGAGAATGGCTTCTGAGTTTTTGGCCTCCTCCCTCTAATAAAATAAATAAATGTGAAATAAGTGTGGCAAAACCTGCCCTTTAGCTCGACCTTCAGAATGTGGGTCTGCTTAGCCCCCAGCTTCCCTCTCTTGGTTCAGTAACAAGCAGAAGCTTGGTGGTTCCCTTCCCTTTGTGAGCATTTTTGGATGACTTCTTTTCACCAGAGATGCAAGGAAATGAGCTCTGAACATTTAAACTTTCAGGTTTTGGAGCTTTTATGAGAAAGAATAAAGGGAGTTGGCAGTGCTTGATCTGCTTGGGTTCTTCTGTTGTATGGTGAACACAGTCATGAAAGGAAGTATTTGGGAAGTACTTTCTTGGACTGTATTTTTGGAAGCATTTGCCACAGTCTGCATGACTCAGTCGTGTTACTTTGCCTCTCTGAGGCTTTGAAAAAAATGGAGGGAATGGTGGTAGCTTACCTCTTACTTCTCAGGAGAAATGTCAGAGTAATTACAGGTGAGGGAGGGGTGCTGACCTGGGATAATAGTAGGATCTATGAGTATACACAGTACTAAAATGCTTCATTTGGTTGTCAGTGTGTTATTAGTCTCTAAATAACAGAGGAAACCCATGCCCCTCCCAAACCTCTCAGCTTTCCTGGATGTTGACATGGGAAGCTTTGTCCTTTGGCTCAAGTTGGACCCCAAACCTGCTTACTGGGTCCCCTCTGGGTGTGCCCCCCCCATGGGGACCACAGCAGCAGCAAAAGGCCAGGTTGTGTCTGCCCTGGGACCCTGCACCCAGCATGGAGCCAGGGCACAGCTTTAGCTCTCCCACTCTGTGTCCTGAGTCCAGGTTCTTCAGCACCTTCTCATCCTGCCTGTGGATGCTCCCTGGGGTGGAAATTTTAGAATCATAGAATTTTCAGGCTTGGAAGGGGCCTTTAAGATCATCCTGGCCCAACCCCCTTGCCATGGGCAGGGACACCTCCCACAGCTCAGGTTGCTCAGAGCCCCATCCAGCCTGGCCTTAAAAACTTCCAGGGATGAATGGGGCTTCCACCACCTCCCTGGGCAACCTGGGCCGGTGTCTCACCCTCATGGGGAAGAACTTCTTCCTAACATCCAATTTAAATGTCCCCTCCTCTAGTTTGAATCCATTCCCCCATGTCCTATCACTCCCTGACATCCTAAAAAGTCCCTCCCCAGCTTTCTTGCAGCCCCTGCAGATACTGGGAGGCCACAATAAGGTCTCCTCAGAGCCTTCTCCTCTCCAGACTGAATAACCCCAACTCTCTCAGTCTGTCTCCATAGGAGAGGTGCTCCAGCCCTCTGATAAATCCTCATGGCCCTTCTCTGGACACACTCCAGCACCTCCTGTTTTGCTGAACTATTTGCTGCCAGAGAAGAGAATTCACCTTTGCAACCTTGAGGTGTTCCAGGGGGGGTGAGGTGGTTGTGCAGGGTGGGTGTGGAAGGAGGGGGGTGTTGCAGAAGGCATTTGGCACTGTGCTCAGCTCTGGATCTTCACACTGATCCATCAGCATCAGGTCTGAGATGGGGAAAGATGGAGGAAGAATGCAGGTTGGCCAAGCTCTTCCAGCTCCCAGAGCAGGGATGGATCTGCCAGGCTGATCCCTTTGGTTTCAACAATGAAAGAGGCTGAAGGATGTGCTGGGAATGCAGGAGTGGTGTTCAAACTCCCCACGGGGCAAAATACTCATCTCTTGGTAGCAGAACCACTGCTCTCTGCACTCTTGGACTCCTGCTGTGTTTTGGGATTCAGGGCTAAGTTTGTCCCCCATGGTGGGACCTGAGGGAGACAAAGGTGCAGCCAGGCTGAGATTGCAGGTGGGTGGGAATCTGGAGGCTTCCAGAAACCATCCCTGGTTCCCTGCAATAGCAGATCTGCCATTGCCAGGGACAGCTTTGGTTCTAGATGCCCATGCACTCCTCTTTCATAGAAAATCATAGAATTGGCTGGGTTGGAAGGGACCTCAGAGATCAACAAGTCCAACCCTTGATGGCAGGTTTCAGGGGAGCAGAGACTAAAATCCTGCCTGGGAAACTGAGGTGTGCAGCTGTGTGGTTTTAAGTAGCTTGCCAGCCCTCTGTCCTGCTTGGCTGATTTAATTACTGCAGGTATTTACCCTCCTGTGCTCTAAACCAAACTTGTTTTGTACTTTGGGAAGATGATGAAGTGTAGTGAGGGGTGGAATGAAGGTCAGATCCAGCAGTGGTTGGGGATGCCTCTCTCTATGTATGAGATAGGTAAAAGAAAAAAGCACTGATTGATAAGGTGCTAGGGGTGTGCTGTCCTCCTTGTAGAAATCAGAGGAGAGAACTTTAGGTCCCTTCCAACCCAGCCTATTCTATGATCCAGGAGTTGCCCTCCACCACAGAGCCAGAGGCTTTTGGAAGCAGCAGGTTTGACATCCCAAAACAAAACCATCTCCTCCAGCTGCATCCATGTAGGGTGAGGCAGGAACTGTGCTGCTGCATGGGCTTGAGATGAGATGGGAGTTCCAGCTGTGAAAACTGCCTCCCTATTTTTTTTCCTTCTGGAAAATGACCTGCCCAGCTCCACTGCCAGCTCAGATGTGTGGCTGTGATTAACCACCCCAGGTACTGACTGAGCTGGAACTGGGGAGTTTCCCTGTAAAGTGGGGTTGGCTTTTGCTGTGAAGGAAGAAGAATGTTTAAAAAAAAAAACCAACCAAACAAACAAACCAAACCAAACCAAAACAAAAACAACAAAAAAACCCCAAAACAACAACAACAAAAAACAAAACAAAACAAAACAAACCCCACCAGAAAATGGGAGAACCCAACATAATCAGCAAGTGGTGCAAGTGTGGTTGTTGACTGGGAGCCATGTGGTCTCTGCTTGGAGTGCTGGTTTGGTTCAGTGACCCTTAGGCTGGTGAGGCTCTCAGAGGGCAGGGAAGGGGGAGTTGGTGCCTTGGCAAACAGCATGGCAGAGAATCCCAGAAGGGGTGGTTAGACAGGTTCTGCTGGGTTTTCTCTTAGCCCTCCACCTGTAGCATAGCTGGAAGCAACCCCCCTGCTTGGTGCCTCAGTCTTCCCATGTAAAATGGAGATATTTGCCAACCTTGTGCAAATCTTTTGTGATCTAATCAGTGTTTGAGGCTCTTAAGGATGCTGCAGATGACTGAAATGCTGCTTTGCCTCGTGTTGCAGTTTGCCATCTGCTACATAATAGCTTTTGCTTTCATTTTATGATTATACTTTCTACATTCCCCAAATGAAACTGTGATATGCCTGTAAATTGATTGACCCACACACTAGGGCTGGCAGCTCTAATTTCACCTTTCAGGCAGCTGAGCAGGGGAGTAGACCCAACTCCTGTGTGAACCCAGACAACAGGCAGCAGCTTATGTAGGAAAAGTTTATGACAAGTGCTTTAGAAAGCTGCTTTTGGATCCAGTTCCCATTGAGGAGACTTGGGATTTCATTCCTGGGGAGCAGCTCCCCAAGGCTTGCCAGCAGCCCCAGTCCAAAATCAACTTCTTCTCTGGAACCAGAGCAAAACAAGTGCTCCACTCCCTGCCAGGGGAGGACAGGGAGAAGCAAGGTTTGACAGAAGATCCCATCACATGGAATGTGTGATGGGAAAGTACTCCTGGGCAGTGGTGATGAGCTCAGGATAATGAGTGACACCAAACTGGGCAGGAATTGGACTCAAGTCTCTAAGGAGGTTTGACTGTCTCAGCCAGACCACAGCAGAGGTGCTGGTGGCTTTGTGCTCTTTGGAGAAAATTTCTTTTACACCCTTTGTGGCAGAAGGGGAAGGGAAAAGGCAAATATTGAGAAATAGTAAAACTTTATCTGCATTCTGTTCAGATTAAAGCAAATCCATTCAGCTCTTGGAGTAGAGAAAGAAAATGGTGCATTCTCTAGGAATGAATTTGCTGCTGCTCATTTGGCTTCTCCACCCACTCCCACCCTCTTCCTTTTTCCTTCCTGGTCTTTTGAGAGCTGTTTAGGAGTGATTCCATTTCAGCAGAGAGTTATTTGTTTGCGGAGCACCTAAATTGTCCAGGATTGCCTCTGGGTGTTTATGCTGGTGGAACTCTACTTGTGTTTCCAGGTTCATGCAAAACATTGGTTTTAATATAAGATGTTTAGTCTTAGAGCACTGATGTGTTAGACTGGTCCTATCTTCCATCTCCAGCTGAGCAAGCCACCCTTTTCCTTCTCCAGCTCTGCATGAATTTGCTTTGGCACCCCAAACCAGATGCCTGCTCCAGTTTTTCCCAAGCACCTGAAAGTTGTGTGCAGACCTCAGAGAATCAGCCCCTCCCAGGGTGGTGGTCAGAGTTTTAGGAGTTAACTTCAGCAGGATTGGTTTCAAACCCTTCAAAGCACCAGAACAGTTCTGGGGAGGCAGCAAGAGCAGAGTCAAGCCAGAGTGATTTAAATGCTGTTGTCTACAGCACTCATCTCCAGGGAAGAGAAAATGCATTTTGTTAACACCTTCTGAATTCTGAAATCTTTGTTGTATTCAAAAGGGGACATGTCAGTTGACTCCCCTATGGCTCCTCCTCACAGCACTGCCCTGATCCCTCTTGTCCTGAAGAGCTGACAATCCACACTGATGTTCTCTCGTTGGGAACTTTTGCAAAACTTTGCAAAAATAAGAATCTCAACTTAAAATCCTCTCTGAAAGCTACTTTGCCCACATGTAATCACTCTTAGCCTGGTAGTATCTCATTCTACAGATTGCAAAGAAAATTTTTATGTAAACCAGCCCTTTTGTTTTCATAATTGATTTGCTTATTGTTATTATTTATAATTTTTATTTATTATGGTAAGCCTAATAAACAAAGTGTGCTTGGCCCATGGCGTGTTACATCCTACATGTGAAAATTTGATTTGATTTTTGCCTTACTCACACATCCTATGTTTGTTTCTCATTTCAGCTGCTGAATTGTGTGTGTCCCCATAGGCTAATGACAGCTCTGGAATAGAGTTTCAGTAAACCTGTCTATATCAGGAGAGAGTAATTAGCAAGTTATTGATAGTCAGATGAAGTTGTGGTATAAATTCCAGCCAGTGGAACAAGGTGGCTTTCTAATACAGGGCTTGAGTAGACTGTCCTGGTCAGGAAATCACTATTATTTAAAAAAGGTACTCCCAGGGTGTGGAGCCTCTATAGATGGTAAATAATTCTACTTGAAGGCAGCTGCTGTTGCTGCAGATGTTACCTGGTGTACCCACCTTTTCTGACAAAGGAGCCCACCTTTCCTGTGCCCATGGTGCAAGCAGTCTTCTCTGGGTGTGGAAGCCTTTGCCTCTCCCATTTCAGAGTCCTCACTCTGGAGGAAAAAGCACTGAGGTGCAGTTAGATGGGGGTTACATTGTGCCTGAGCACTGTTCCACCATCTCCAGCCCTGTCAGGGTTTAACTCTATCCCAGCAATTAAACCAAATAACAGATGCTCTCTATTAATCCCCCTCTCCTCCCTGATAAGGAAAGGAGAGAGAATAAGGGAAAAAGACTTATGGGTTGGAAACTGTGCTACACAACTTTAATGAAACAGTAATGATAAATAGGAAAAATTACTAAATATATACAAATATACAGGAAAAGATTGATCCCACGTTCCTCCCCCCTTTCCCCCAATAACTCTCACGTCACCCCCGAGGCTGCAGGGCAGCCCTGGGAAAGTCCAGGCTGGACCCTGGGGTCAGGAGCAGTTGGGAGCTGGAGGCAGGAACACACAGATTCAGGCTGGAATGGATCAGGAGCACAGGCAGAGGAAGGGATGGAATCCTCCCAGGATGCTGAAGCAAACAGGGAACCGGTGAAGGAAGAGCAGGAAGAAGAAAGGGCAGGAAAGAAAGCAGGAAGGGAAAGATGTTGCCCCTCGTGATCCCTCAAATTTATACTGAGTATGAGGTGTATGGGATGGAATACTCTGTTTGGTCAGTTCTGGCATCTCTCTTGTCTGTTCCTCCCCAAAGGAGGGGTTCAGGTGGGACCTCTTTACTCCTTCTGCAGGGTAAAATGTTCCTCAGAGCTGAGCAGTGTCCTTGGCTCTGCACACCAGTCTCTACCAGTAACTATAAAGTATATAACTATAAAACCAGTGGGATCAGTCCTAGAAGCAGACACTGTCTGAGAAACTTGCTGTTCATTTCAGCAAGTGCAACTACTGACAAGAAACTTAGCTGAAAGCAAAAGTACAAACCAGAAAATCACCTTTATCCTGGCCCAAACCAGGACAGTGTTCCTGACACCACTCTTGCTGGCCATCATTTTTTTCCTGTTGTGGGTATCACTACTGAAAGAGCTTGCTTGGCCAAGTAGATTTCTTATTTCTGTCTCTGTCTGTGAGGATTTTTCTTTTATTTGCCATCTGCTGCAGATGGAGAGAGGTTTGCTCAAGAGTCCTTAAAATTACTTCCAGTCTGAGTGGAGCAAAAGCCTTAAAGTGGTCCAGTGGGACAGACTGCACCTTCTGGAGACCTCCAACCTCCCCCCACCAGGTTGGGGTCTGGAGCAGTGAACCCTCAGTGAGGTGTGCTGCCTCCTGAGGGTGCTGAGCCTGCTGGGGACCCTTTCTGGTGGCCAGGTTGATGTGTTGGGACTCCAGGCAGAGGCAGGCTTGGCCACCAGTGCAGCCACCTTCTAGAGCAAGAGGCTGGGATGGGGCACAGCACTGCCTGCCATGTGCTTGTCCCTGCACATCCCAGCTCCTGCTGCTGTCATCGTGGAAGCTGCAGAGCCCACTGTGTGCATCCCCACAGAAATTCACCTGGAAGAGAAAACTGTAAAGCAGGGCCATGAGGAGCAGCTGCAGGCAGAGGATCAGTACCCCTGAGCCCCTGGGCTGCCTCTTTGATCCAGCTGCTTTTTTGTGGCTATTTTCTGCCCTTCTCAGCTTGTAAATAACTGTGGCTTTCATTTGACCTGTCTTTTTGGATTGATTTTCCTCTAAGCCAGACCTTTCAGTGTCTCAGAAACCCCACAGCACATAAAGAGAACACAAAAAGATGGTGGTTTGTTGGTTTGTTTTGTTTTTTTTCTCTCAGCCATTTCAGTGAATTTAAGGTTGATTGACAAGCCCTGTTCTGGTGCTGGCAACTGGGATTTCCTGGGTGTGAGTGTTAATGGATTTCAACATTAGCACTTTATGTGTAAATCCCAGCTCCTGCAGCCAAGGAGCTGCTGTCCCTCAGGTGAGTCTGTTGTCTGGCAGCCTCCTGGCCTTCCAAGGGGCTGGGGTGGATATTGCCTTTTTCCAGAAGGCACCAACATGTCCCTGGTTGTGCTCTTGACTTAGAAAGTATGGAGAGCAGCAGGGTTGTGATTTTGTGGTGTGCTTGCTTTTATTTTGTCCAGTTGTTTCTGAGTTAACCTGAGCATCAGCAGCCTCCCTCATGTCCCCTCCTGAGCATTTCCAGAGTGTTGTGTTCAGGAGTTATTTTGCTGCAAGGTTCATCCCCCCAATTGTTACTCATTTTCTGCTTTCTCCTGAGAAGAGTGCTTTGTTTCCCCGTTTTTAATTACGTGCTCCTTCTCCACCTCCCCATTTAATTTGCAGAGTTTGAAACTGTCTGGCAAGTGTCTCATGAAGCCTGACAAAGAGAAAATTGCCAAGACCTTGGAGCTCTTGAATCTCCTCCTCAAAACTGTGACAGAGCAGGTGAGTGCAGGTGTGGCAAATGGCTGTTGTTCTGAATGCCACCAAGGCCTCTTATTAATTGTCACCCTCATATTTGACCTTGTGACTGCTCCATTGCCACATCCCACCTTATTTCTTACCAAAGGCACCCCTGGAGGGAATGCCTTGCTGAATTGGAGGACAGAAAAGCCCTCATGGCTGAAGATCTATAGCAGAAATACAGCCTGGGGTGCAGTCAAGGTGAGGTGGGGTTTGTCCCAAATGATTGTTCTGTCCTCTCAATTACAGGGATTTTAGTTTCCAGAAACTGAGACTTCCTCAGAAGCTTTGTGAGTGGGAGTGAAGCTTTGTTCTGAGGCTTTGCTTTCATGAATGAAAAAATGGCTTTTTTTGAACATGAGAAGGTTTTCTAAAGGTGACAAAATAAGTCTCCAACGTGGTGTTCCATACTGGAGCAAAATAACACCAGCAGCAGAACTGCTGAAACCCAGTTTCCTACTGGTGAGCACTGAGCTCACAACACAGCCTGTAGGAAAGTGGATGGAGAAGAGAGAGTATTTCCAAGGCTCTCGTATGAACTGAACAGCCTTGGAGATGCCTGGTTCTGTCTGGTTCTGTCTGGTTTTACTGAAGTTACCCACTGGGTTATGGGAGTTGTAGAGGCAGCCCAATGGTGTCCTTCAGAAACCAGACTGAAATGCAGCTGCTTTGCTTTTAGATAGGTTCACAGTCATGGATCTTCTTCCCCCTTCCCTCAGCTGTGGACTGAAAAGGAAAGAAGACTGAAGGACCTTTCAGTCCCTTTCCTACCAGCACAGTTCTAGCTGTCAGACTCATTTTGTTAGACTCACCCCTTTTTGGACCCCAAATTGGGGTTGCGGGTGGGCTCAGTGTCGCAGCTCGGCCAAGCCAAGCAGGCTTGGTTATTCCTGCCATAATCTTCACCTGAGTGCCCTGCTGCTGTGAGTGTCCCTCTGCAGATTAACTGTTTGGACTTGCTTCTTGCAGAAACTGCAGGTGAAGCTGACAGAGTTGGAGAAGGTCCTGGGAGCTCTAAACCACCCCGGGGGCATCGGGAGCTCCGCGCGTCTCGACTCTCTCTACTGGAACGTCATGAGGTGGCTGAACCACACGTAGGTGTGCTTGGTACTTGGGCTTCTTGGCTTGCCTGGGGGACTGCCTGCCTGTCCTACTTGTCTTTGTTGATGTGGGGAAGTAGGAAGGGAAAGGAGGTCAAAGCACTGAGCTCAGGCTGGAGTTGGAGTTCAATGGAGCCCTCCCGGGTTGGTGAAGTTGAAACACCTCTCGGTTGCCCAGCCCTGAAACAGTGCTGGGCTTGTTGTTCCAGGATGAGGAAGGGTTGTAAGCCATGCCTGATATCTGAGGGTGTCTTCCAAGTAGAGGTAAGACAGCTGGGCACCCAAGGATATAGTGCCTGCTTTCAGCAGTCCCAAGTAGTGGCCTGATTTAAGAGCCATGGCCAAGGCTGCAGAGGAATTTCCAGGCTGGGATGAGTCACTGAGCTCCTGCCACATCCCTGGGGATTGGTTCTGCAAATGTGAGGCTGGAGGGAACAAGTAGCTGTCCTGGGAAGTGACTGGATACCAGCTAGTACATGCTGGGACCTTTACTCCTCTCCAATGATTTTTGGGCTCTTTAATGTCTGCTTACCAGTCTGATGCTTGGGGTGGTTGCCTTGCAGTTCTGAAAGCTGGGGAGTATTCAGTGTTCATGCTTCAGTGCTCCTGTGTTAAGTGGCAGCTGGATTTGACTTCTGCTCCAGGGCAGAAAAGCAGTTGTAGGATCTTTTCCTCCTTTCTCATGATAGCTTGCAATCAGAACTTGTGTTTCTCCTTCCTGCTGACAGTATTTAGTGAGACACACAAATCATTAGGGACTGCTGGGTACCCTGCTCATGACTGGGAGCTGCCATCCCAATGTCTGGGTGGCCTGGGCTCTGGTACCTCAGCCCAGCAAGAGGCTCTGAGGGAAGTGGTGCCATGTGGCTCCCTGTGAGAGGGCTCACAGGCAGGCAGGAGCTGTACAGAACAGCTGGAGCTGTTGTTGTGGCCCCTGCTAATGCTTTGAACAGGTTTGGAGGGCACAGTGGCCTCACCCAGCCCTATGACACAGCCCCAGGTGCTTTTCCAGTCTCACACAGGACCTTTGGCATCATCCTGCCAGGGCTGGCAGAGGGATGAGGGCTGGTTCAGGAGTTAGTAGAGGCTGCAGCTAGCAGGGGGCTTGCTAAAGGAGGAAGCACTCAGCTTCTGCATGCTGTCTGGGGGAGGCACTGAGGTTCAGGAGTGCAGCCTGCCCTCACTGTTGGTGCCATCTTCCTGTGCCATCTGTGTACAGGTGAGTTGGAACCACCCCCAGCAGGTGTGGTGTGTGCACAGGATCCTGGTGGAAGCCCTGAGAGGCAAGTTCTAACATCAGGTTGGTCAGGATAGAGTTCCTCCACCCTGAAGAGACCCAGCATGAAAAACTCTCCAAAAAATTAGAGCCTGGTTCCCCTTCAGGTCTCCTCTCTGGGGCCTGAGCTGGTGCAGAGCAGAGCAGAGTGGGTGGTGCTGAGGTTGCTGATGGGCTCTGTCAGAGAAGAGCAGCAGCAGTGGCTGTCTGAGAGGCACACAGAGGTTGCCAGGTGGCTCTGGGATGCTCTCTGTGGGGGAATCTTGCTGGAAAACCTCTTGGGATCATCAGCAGAGTGAAAGCCTTGCTGGAAGCTGTCACCTTGGACAGACTGTGTCTCAGTAGCCTTGCACAGGGCCACGGGTGGAGTGACCAAGAAGGTGGCAGGTACAGTGTTAGCTGTCTGTGGAATGAGGGTTCTTCCTCAAGTCTCTGTGTGTCTCCTTGAGTCCTGGTCTGTTCATTTAACTTCTCCCTGAGCAGGCTGAGGACCACCACCACCACCTCCAGGGCTAATGTTCACCCCTTGCATTGTGCCTGTGCTTCTTGCACCTTTCTCATGCTTCTGCCTGGCCAGGGACTGCCTGCAGCATGGATCAACCTGCTCCCTGGCTGTAAACTAAGCTGCTCTTGATTTTTGGCTTTCTCTCTGCAGGAAGCCCAAGAAAGAGAAGACAGCCAATAAACCTGCTCAGGAAGCAGAGAACCTTAAGAGGAAGAAGAAAGGGTTCCTGCCAGAGACCAAGAAACGGAAGAATCGCAAGAAAGGAATCCAGGAGAATGGGGCAGGAGCTGCAGATGGAGAAGCTGCAGCCTCAGAGGAGACAGAAACCCCCAAGCAGAAGAAAGGCCTCGTGGCTGGGAGCAGCAAACACAAGAATCAGAACAGAGGTGGCAAAGAGAACGGGGTGGCAATGGCAGGCAGCAGGGAGGAAGCTGTTAATGGAGGAGTTCCTGGGGCTGACAAGAAAAAGAAGAAGAAGAAAAGGAATAGGAACAGGAAAAGAAAAGGTGCTGCAGGCAATGAAGCTGAGCAGGCTCCAGCTGCAAAGAGAGCCAAGGGGAGTGTCAGCCAGGAGACCCAGCAGAAGCAAGGCAAGGCCAACCATCAGGGCAAGGTCAAGAAGAAAAGAAAGGTGAAAAGAACCCCAGTGCAGCAGGAGTGAACTCCATGGACTCACCCAAGCCTGGCATGGCTGCCATGGCTCAGAGGACTATTTTATATAACTACAGTTTTTATGTCCTCCCTAACTTCAAATAAACCTTCCATGATGCTGAGCTGTGAAGCTGCAGGTCTGACTTGTGTGGATGGTGCAGCCTAGAGCACAGGGAGCTTCAGGAGGTCACAGACTCTCCAAGCTCTGGTGGGTGCTTACTCTCTCTTCTGTGGCAGGGCCTCCAGAATTGCCTCCAGAATTGCCCAAGGCAGAAGTGAGAGGCTTGTTTGGATTTCTTGGAAAGTTGTGGTAGGTGTAACTGGTACTGCTGAGCCCTGTGGAGGTTCAGAAATAACCTCTAAAGGCACATTTCTGTCCTGCCCAGGCCCAGCAGTACTCAAAGCTTTTTCAGTCTGGGAGATGCTGACTTTCTTAAATGCCTGGGGTCAAATAGATTTGTACGTGCATGTTCTGGAGTCAAATTTATCCAATTTGGCCACTCAGGTGTCATCAGTAACTCCCATGATCTGTTTTTCTTGCCTTTTTGCTGCTGGGTGCAGGGGGTGTGATGGCCCCTGTGAATAGCACAGGGACATCAATAAAAGAGTGAAACAATTGAAGTGGCTGATTGATTGATTTGATTTGCTGCTCTGCCAGGCCAGCAGGCTCTGTGCAGCTGTGCAGGGGACCTGTTCTCTCAGGATTCCAGCAATCTGTGAAGGTGACTGCTTGGAATTGCAACTCCTTATTGATCCCTAGGCTGCCAAGTGGCATTGCCCCTTTGGAGAGGCCAGGACCAGGGGCTCTGGTGTGTGTTGGATGTTGTTGAGAGCTGAGTCACAAGGTGTTGTAAACCTTACTCATGTAGTAGTTGCCTCTAAAGCCTCCTCCATCACCTGCTGATCACCTTGTGGTTTGGTGGCTGGCCCTGACTCCTGTCCCAGTGCTGGAGGAGCAGTCCACCAGGGCTGGTCCTGCCTTGCCTTTGTCTCTGGTCCCAAAGGTTGGGTCAGTACCACCAGCCATAGGTCAAGGTGCAGGCAATGTCATGTTGCTTTTGGAAGGAGTAAGAGAAGGACAGCAAAGGGCTGGGTTTGCCCATAGCTCTGTTTCTGCTTTGGCCATGATTCTTTCCTCCAAAGGCATAAAAATCCCTGGGATACAGCTGCTGGCAGCAACACAGACACCTTCAGACCCCTGGGGAGCTGCAGCTCTGTCCTCATGGCCGTGTCACAGCAGGGATCCTGCAAGGTCTTCTGCATGTCCTGAGGAGCAGCTCCTGCTCACAGCAGGGAGGGCTTGGAGCCACTGTGCCCAGGCTGGCAGCCTTCAGCAGAGAATGTCCCTCCTGTCCCTGCCTTCCCTGGAACTCTGCCTTCACAGGAGACAGGACTGAGGAGCAGTGTCATTGCCTTGGAGGACACAGCCCTTCTCCATCCCAGATGAGATGGGGTGGATGAACCAGAGCCCGAACTCTGCGGGTCAAATGCCCTTCAGCAGTGCCACAGTTTATGGCAGGTGACAAAGAGCTCTGGAAGATTGTCCCCAAGCACATGAAGGGAAGCTCCCTGCCCACACCCCCCCTGGCCTCCAGCTTAGCAGGGGTTGCAGGAAGGTCCCCAAGCAGGATGGAGGCTGAGGCTGCAGGTGGGGGGCCAGGACAATGCAGAGCAGAACTTCTGTGGAGTGGTGGCTGCATCTCTGTGTGGTGCCCCCACACTTGTCTGAGCAATTCAGGGCTGGACTCATCCTGCTGGACCTTTTCTGCCAAGCTGCTGACAAAGCTGAAGGTTGTTGTAGGGTCTGGACTGGAGTAGGTGCTGCTGCAGCCTGCAGAGGAGCTGCAAACCTCTGTTCCTGGCCAGGAGGTATCAGCAATTATTGGCAGTCTTGGCTCTGAGAAAAAGGGCACCTCTGCTTCAAAGGGGACTCTTTGGCACTGGGGATGCTGCCCCTGCCTCTGCCATTTAGTGCTGAAAGTTGGTTCATTGCCTTGTAAAACCCTCAGTCCCAGCTCAGCCCCTCCAGATGTCTCCTGGGTGATGGCTTTTTTTGTGTATTATGCAAATGCAGCCTGCAAGAGGCCAGGGGGTCAGGGCCATCTGTGGTTAATGATCTGGAGATGCTCTGGCAGGGAGCAGGGCTTTCAAATCTGAGCCCTGGCTGCACTAACCAATTTTTTTTTTTTTTTTCCTTCTTTCTGTGCCTGTAAGTAGGACAATCCTGGGATGTTGTCCCAGTGGTCTTGGCAGAACCAGAGGAGAAACAACATCCAGGTGTGGTGGGTGGGGAAGCAAGGTGAGCACGGGGGAGGGGGGGTTACATGGGTGAGGGAAGGTGGTGTCAGAACCTGCTGGGCTGTCTCTGGCTGTGCAGCAGGGCAGCAGCTTGGCTGAGCTGTGGGAGCTGATCTGGGTGCTCCTGGGAGCATCCTGGAGCAGTGCCAGGGCCCTGCCAGGCTCTCCAGTTGGGATGGTGCCACTTGACTCTTCCATAGGAATATCAGCCTGCTCCTGGGCCTGGCAGGTGAGGGGCTGGAGCCTTGAAGGGTTTCCTGCACAGTGGGTGGGGTGTCTGCCCCAGAGAGCAATTCTGGCTTTGGGGAGGCTCAGGAGGCTGCAGTTCCCCACCCTGGGGTGGGGGGGATCCTGGTGATGCAGGAGCAGCCCTGGGTTGTGCCAGGGAGAGGTTCCTGCCTGCTGGGAAGTGGTGTAGAGCACTTGGCCATGGTGTGTCCCCTGTGCCCAAGATGCTTCATGGCACCAAATGCAGGAGCTTGAACCACTCAGCAGCAGTCAGTCCTCTTCCAGAGAGCTGCAGCAGCTTTTACTTTGGAGTGTGGGACAACAGAAATGGAGAGGTTTCTGAGTTGCTGCTGCTGCCAGGACAGGAGTCCCAAGCTTATTTCCAGCTGTTCCAGACTTAAGTGTGGGACAGGCTCAAGATGTACCTGGATGACACCTACAAGACAGAAGCCACACACCTTATGGTCTTCAGAAACACTTCACTGCAAGTCCAGCATGCAGAATGGTGAGTTGTCTGGTTTTTGGTTTTTTTTTTTCTCCTTTTCTCAGGCAGAGGAGAACCTGTCCTCCCCAAAGCTTGGTAGGAGCAAGGACTTAATGGTGACATTTCCCTGCTGGTTGCTTAAGGTGTAATTCTTTGCAATCAGAAGTCCTAAAGCTACAGGAATTGGCTGAAACCATCATGGGAACACAGTTTGGTGCCGGTTTGGATCAGGGCAATGACTCTCCTGGCAGTGCTATGAGGTGGCCTGGGCCAACCATGTGGCACCAGAGCCCCTTGTATCCAGCTCACATTCTGGCTCTTTTTTGGTTTTTTGGCAGGGGCAAGCTTGGCCACAGAGATTTCCTCCTGCCTGGCCTTGCAGCTGTCAGTCAGCACATATTGCCACCGAGGAGGATGACTTAACAGCTGGAGAGGTAAGCATGGTGTCCTTCCAAGTGTAGTGTTTTGTTGTTTTTTTTTTCCCAAATGTCAGTGTTTTATTTTGAATTACTGTACTGTAAGTAATAGAGAGATTTTTGCCAGGGACAACAGGAGCTGCCTGGGGGGTGTTGGGAGTCAATTAGGAGTGAAAGAGCACCATGTAGACACAAAGCCTTGTTGTCCCAACAAGGTAAATGCAGCAGCCATCAGACCAGGCCACCTCCACCTGTCTGGGGAGAAGCTGGGGTGGCCCCAGGTGAGGCACAGCTCTGGTGTTGGGGTGTGCTGGAGCTCTGCTCAGTGCAGACACCCCCTGTGGCACCCCCTGCACCCAGGCTGCTGTCCTGGGGGAGTGGGAGCTCCACAGGACCAGTTTGGGGAGCAGGGAAGGCAGGTGGGGGGGGTGGGGTGTGGCCATGATAAAATGGGAATGGCACAGTCACCTTAGCTGATGCTGGTAGATGGAAGCTAAAGCTACTGAGCTGCAAAGCTTAGCTGCTGGAACATCAGAAATTATAAAATTATGCTTAATCAGGTCATTTACACTCTCAAGCTGAAAGCCCTGAGATGCTCTGCCAAGAAGAGATCAGGGCTGATTGTTTATGTGACAAATCCTTTGCAGGGGTGGCCTGGACACTTGTGCTGCTCTGCAGGGAAAGGACACTCCAGGGAGGCTCTGAGGGAGTGCAGGAGACAGAGGGAGGGCTCCTTCACTGCAGACCTGAACAGGAGGGCTACACCTCAAGCAGCAGAACCCTCCAGGAACCCCTTTTCCCTCCAGACCCATTCTCCTTTTACAGGATGCTGCCATCCAGTGCAGCTGGCAGGGACAGCTGGCACAGATTCCCTGGAGCAGGGCAACCTTGGTGCATACCATGGCTACCACTTGGGAATTAATTTTCTGGCCTTCTTTCTGCCCAGCTTCCCAAGCACCCAACCCACTGCTACCACCACATCAGGGGTCTCCATCAGGCCAGGCCTCAGAGCTCTGATGTGTCACTCTGTGCAGTCAGGGCCCTGGAAGGGGATGGAGCAGCTCCCTGTCCTCCCTCTGTGCCCACCACCAACTCCCTGCTCTGATCCTGGGCTGGATCCACCCCTCTACTCCCTCCAACCTTCCCAGCTCAAGCTGTTACTTTTTAATTGCTCTCCAGACAGGCTGATGTCCAGGCAGGTTCATTGCCATCCACAAAGTGCTCCCAGTGATGCTCCTGGTGGAGCTCACGGCATCCTTGCTCCAGGGACCAACCCTGCAGGCAGCAAGCAGAGCCAGAGGTGACACAACAAAGGGAGCCAGGAGGTATGTTTTAAATACTTTTTATTTCTTAATTTACATAAAGGTATATATTTGGCTTATCTTTTTTTTTTTTTTTTAATACTCTGAGATTCACAATCAATTGCTCTTAAAAAATAAAATAGTCATTTGCTTCTGAAAGAAATCAGAAAACTATTTTATACTCTTCCCTTGTATAACAAGAAAATATTCTCTATACTCCCGTACATCACGTAGCAAAAGTGATTGTAAGTGCTGGTTTACCAAACAAGAAAGCAAATGGAGAAGGAAACACACAATTAGGACAAAGAGGAACCCTGCTTTCCAGAGTGCAGCTGCTCATTTGTAGGGTTCAGTCACCCTGAGGTTCTCTCTCTGCTGCTCTGTAAAAGGGCAGAGGCTCTGGGGTTCAGGCAGGCTGCAGCTCGGGGTGATGGCAGCAGGAGGCTTTGTAGCTGGATGGATTGGCAGCTTGCTGCTTTTTTGGGGTAATTTTCTTACCTCTCTGCGCAGTTCCCATGAGCACTGTTCCCCTGGCTGTGTACAAGCCTCCTAATTGCTTCTGTGATGGGTTCCTCAAATGCAGCATTGGCTGTGGAGGGAGTTAACTGATGGCTTAAAAAAAATAAATGTTTATGGAGTAGAAGAAAGCCACTGAGGGGCATCCTGCACCCTCCCTGGTGCACCAGGGACATCCTGCATGGACCCTGATGGATGCTGCAGAGCTGCATCTACCAGGCTGAGGCAGCAGGGACAAGACACAGCAGCATCAGCTGATAACCTGAACACCTTCTCCCTCACTTGGCTCCCTGTCCTGCAGGGAACAGGGAAGGTGGGAGTGGAGCTCACTGCCTTTTGGTAGGATTTTCCCATATGTTTTCAAATGCATTCAAGGGCTCCTGTAATTTGCAGACATTCACATAAGGTGATTTTTGTGCAAGAGATCAGGGGCTTTAAAGGTATTTCCATCCTTACTGGGACTACTTGATTTTGTATTGAAGTTTCAAAACTACAGACATAACCTTGATGACTTGAACAACCACTTCTGTAAGTGACAGGGCTGGAATCCTGCTTCCTTCAGTGTGATGGGTACTAAAATTATGGGGATTGGTTATTAAAAACTAATTATCTTTTCCTATTAACAGCCTTTCTTCCTAAAACCAGAAATACTAATTTTAATGAGGGTTGTAACTCAGCTTGGATAGAAGTAATGTGCATTCAGACTCAACTTCTGTTCTCATTCCAGAGACTTCCCATGAACAGACCAGAAATTGTTCCACTGCTCCACAAGGTCAACAACCCCCTGGCCCTAACAGCTTCCAAGCCTGGTTACATCCACACCTGCAAAAAATGGAGTCAGAGGGAAAAGCAGCACAATATTGCACACCAAGTGCAGAGTCCAGCACCAGCATAATGCAATGCTGGGAGTCTTTTTTTTTTTTTTTTTTTTTTTTTGGCTTTTTTTTTATACAGCATCTCAGCAGGGAGCAGCTCAGCTTTGCACATCAAGAAGCCAAGGCCAGGCAGTGACTGTCCCCATGTTAATACTGGCAGAAATGGCCAATGTTCTGGGAAATCTGTGTTAGGAATTGTGTTAAAATCCTGGGATGGGGCTCATATGGCAACACAAGCCCAGTGTCTGTTTGGTAACGTGGATGTTTCATGTCCAGGCTTGATCTAGCTCTGATTGCCTTCAACTGGAGACCCCTTGGTCTAAGTGAAGTGGTTTCCCTCTGACAGACCAAACACCTTTCTAGGAGCACTGACTGAACAGTTCTTCACAGCTAAACCAAGAAACACTCAACAAGGAACAGAACCTTTCAGCTTCTGGCCATTCAGGTGTGGGTGGGCCAGCAACCTCTGCAGGAGCAGCAGCATCTGCAGGAGGTGGAAGGGCTGAGTTCCCTTTCCCTTCTGTTCCTCTCCTCTGAGCCATCACAGCTGCTGCTCTGGCTTCCCTCTCTGAGTCTGGAACACGTGGGAGAAGGGATTCAGGAATCCCTTGGTGTGGAAGTGCTGCAGGTAGGAGTTGCTCCTCTCTCCCTTGCTTGTTCCCTTCCCTCTTCCCACATTAAAGAGAAAGCCACAGCAAATTCCTTCATAAGCCCAGAGGACTGAGCTGACCTCCTGTCACTGCACTGTGCTTCTCCAACAAGGACTGGGGCAGCTCACCAAGGAGAGCTGGTGAATTAAAAACATTTAAGTTCCCTTTTCATTGTTGACTCCTGAGAATTAAGTTTAAGGACAATTCCTAATCTCTGAACTTTAGGAGGAATGCTTCATTTTGTTGACAATAAATGCTGCACAACAGAGAGAGCCTTTCAGAAAAGCAACTTGGGAAATGTGGCTGATCATCTTTGGTCTCTGTCTCATCAGTCACAGATGAAGTGACTGATTGTTGGGTTGCTTTTTGTTTCTTTTTGAACAGCTTAACAAGGAATTTCTTATTGGCAGTCTCTAAAGCCAAGTGTTTGGCTCCCAAACTAAAGGAGGTGGTGTTTCCCCTCCAAGTGGCACAGGGTGGGAAATGAAGCATTGTTTTGGATCTCCTTTGCTTTATTCTTTCTAGCACCCACTTGCTGTTCTCCAGAGGATGCTCAGGCACTTGAGGAAAATTTCTGGCTTTAGTTGTTGAGCCAGACCTTAAAGCTTAAGGTATTTCAGGTGACAGAACAACCTCTGCAGAAGAGTGCTGGGGAGTTCCATGAGGAGGAAAGGCTCACACTGTTACAGGAGTCACCCTCCCACCTGGACAGTCAGTATTAACCATTTCTGGTCCCTGGAGTTACCCAACACCTCTGCTTCAATGTACTGCAGGTCCTAGCACAGGTGGAGTGGGGATAAAAACCCCACTGTGGCTCTGGACACACTGATCAGAGTCAGGCCAGCCAGCTTCCAGACTTAACTGGTACCCAGTCCCACTTTGGCATTTCCTTTGCTGATTTACTCCTACTTGTAGCCTTACTCCAGCCACTCCTTAAATATGAGCCCAGGGGTGAGGTGCAGTCACCCTGAGATGTGTGCTGAACTGGAGGGGAGTATCTAAACTGGGGGAGGCACCTGAACAGAAAAAAGGAAATGGGGAGTTCCCTGACCCAGCACCCTGTCTCTGGAATCCTGACTCTTCTCCAGGCTCCCTGCTCTCTTTCCTTCCTCACACTCTTGCAGCATCCAGCTGACCCAGTATGAACTGGGCTTGCTGGGGGGGGAAGTGCAGGAGACAAAAGTCTGGTGACAGAGCACTGTGCTTTGGACCAACACAGTGCAGACACTGACCTTGGGTAATTAAAAGATCTGAGGTGCATCTTCAGAAAGAGAAAAGTGACCAACTGAGAGCCCAGTGAGAGAGGAGGGGATCCTGGGAGGGGGCCTGGGGCTGCAGTGAACCTGAGGAACCAGCTACAGCAGAGCCTCAGCCACCAGCTCTGGAAATACTGAGAGAGGGAGAGTGAGCACTGACCCCACGTGTGATATGCATGTAAACAAAGCACAATGTCACTGGCACAGCAGTATTGCACTACCAAGCCCTGGGTAAAGCAACTCAGCCAGATGGATTTTGGCATTTTAAAAACCTGTGGACCTCTTAGGTGAGGCTGAGTGTTGGCATATTGAGCAAACCCTAGAGCCCCAAGGTATTTCTTTCCAAAGTTCTTCTGGGCTTTCTGTTAACAACCACCAGCATACCCAGTGAAAGTCTCTCCTCTGTCCCATTGCTCAGGTGACAGGTACCACTGGAGATCTTCCTGCAGTGGATACTGATACCAGGGCACTGAGGAGAGTTGTGGATGTTATTTGTGGTCTGGTTGTACAGGCAGCTCCAGATTTTAAATGTTTAAATAAAAATTCTATATCTAAATATATATATATATATATATATCTGTTACCTAATGTCTCCAGCAGAGATAAAGCATCTTATGACATATTTAAATAAAAAATAATAATCTGAATTGAGCCTTCAGTGTAAAAGAAAAGGTGATGTACAGAATAGGTCCCCAACTAGTGCAGTCTCTGGGTGTGGGATTGCTGACACAACAGCAGCTTTCAGTAGGACATAAGTTGCCCTATAACAATGCAGACTTTGTTGGCTACAACTAAAAACCATTTACACAATCTATGGTCACTCACTTGGGTAGCACATGGTGGGTCCAGTGGAAGTTGCTTTTGATGCTCAGAGGGCCTGGTGAATGTCCTTATGCTCCTGAAGTCCTTGTGTTCCAGGCTGCCCTGCTCATCCCCTGGTGCCTGACCCTGCAGGCTGGAGTGGTGGGATTGAGTTGGTGCTGGATGAGCCTTCCAGGGTGCTGTGGAGCTGAAGGATCCACTGGTTTCCAGGAAGGAAGAGCTTCCAGCTTGGGACTGGTGGTGGGAGCAGGAGGCCACGTGTTATTTTCTTCACTGGCAACTGCAAAGAAGAGAAATGGTGGTTAATGGGGTGGTCACAGGAATAGAATGGCATAGACTGGTAGTGGATTGGTTCTCTTGCTGCAGGATTTCCTGAGAGAGGTTCTTTTTTTTTTCCATGCCATGCAGGAAATTGCCCCTGACCTTAAAGATCAGCAACTGCTGGGTTATAGAAGGATTCCCTGTAATGATGGCCTGGTTTCTCTCAACCTCTGCAAAACTGGACCAAAAGATAACAAAGTACACTGAAAAACCTAGGTGTGCACAGGAGCTAAGGTCAGTGTTTTATCAGGCAAGTCTCAGGAACACCACCTAGTATTTGCTTCCAGATTGTTTGGGCTTGTTTAAAAAAAAAATAAATCATCATCACCCCAAGAAAACACTTTCTAACAGCTATTGATAAATGACAATGTGTGAGTACACATCCAGCCCAGAGACTGCAAGGCACAGACAGGTCTGTTACATCCTGAGCCCATCCCAGAATATATTCCCCTCTGAGGAAATCACACATCTGCTGTGCCAGAGATTGTATTAAATCCTTTCCCCAAAAAGCCATTCTTAAGTGTGTTACTGAGTTCTGATTTTATGATTAGTCTTTCAATGCATTTAATTTATAGGAGGAGAAATCTCCTCTTCAAAAACTTGCTTTAATTAATTTTGGCTACAGTAAAATGCCAGGAAGTGTTTATCAATCACTGCAGCTCTGAGCTGTGATGCTGTGACTGGTGGGGAGTGATAAGAAGAGCATCAGCACAGGGGAGAAGAAAAAGCAGCAGGAGTGGGACTCTCCCTCTGGCTTGCTGCTGAGCCCTCAGCTTTGTCACCCTGGATCAAGGTTTGCAGTGGGGAGAGTCCTAGCAACAACATGCACGTTCATGCACTGCCAGAAAGCTTTTTTTTTTTTTCTGCAGAAAATTGGGAATGATGCTGGGAATGGTCATTTGGTAGTGAGCTGATGGTGGACTAAGAGCAATGCAGGTTTTGTGGATTAACCAGCAGGCTGGGCCAGGCACAGCTCCCAATTCCCAATTGAGGGTAACAATTCTCCAATTGGAATTGAGGGTAACAAAAGTGGAGACTGTGGCTGTCTAAGGTTAACTGCTTTCCAGCTTTCAAGGAAAACAAAAAAAAAAAAAAAAAGGGTTGACAGGGATCACTAAAAAAAAAAAAAAAAAAAAAAAGGGTTGACAGGGGTTTGGGAGTGAATGGGTAGCTTGAAGCCTGTTGCTGGTTTAGGTCACTCACCATCTCAGACTTTGACAGAGGCTGGTGGCATCACAAGTTGATTCACCCTGGTGGAAGGAAAACAAGTGACACATGAGAGCTGCAGTTAACCAAGAAACAGGCTCCTAAAACCATACCAGCCCATTAAATCCAAGTTCTTGTTGCTTAACAGTTTCTAAAGAGATAGGACATTAATAACTGTCCTGCACAGTGGTATTAAGCTGAAACCCTTTCACAGTGGTGTCTGACAGCAAATCTGACAATTGCTGGGACATGCCAAGTGAGATTGCTGACACTAATTGACAAGGATTTGGGAAGGTCCCAAGGGCATTCAGACACAGCAATTACTTCCCTAAGCTGGTACCAAGCCTGTTTCTACAGGGGCTGGTGAGTGGTGTCCTTCAGGCTGACAGCACAAATGTAAACAGTCTCCACTGATAAAAATTAAATTAGGAAAAATAAGAAGAAAAAAAAAAAAAAAAAAAAGGAGCTGTCTTTCAGTTTGCAGCTCCTGAAGACCTGCTGCTGTTCCAGACATCTGCTCCCCAGCAATGGATGGAGCCCAGGGGGGGCTGCAGAGTCACCAGGCAGCTGTTCCTGGCAAGGTGTTATCCTGCACCTCCTGTGTGCTCTGGGGGTACCCAGGGAAAGGCAGCAAAACTGTACAAAGTTCTGTCCTCAAATCTGCTCCTTCCTTGTGCTCAGCCTTTCTCTGCACCAGCACACCACTTCTCTCTCCCACACCCTTGGACTTTTGGGATTTGTTTTCTATCTTAGATCCTCACTGACCTCCAGAACTCCTGGGTTCTTAGTCAGGACACGGGGAAACCTCACCCCTGGACCTGGCTTGGCCTTGCCACCTCTGAGTGCTTTTACCCAACCAGACTCCAGCTGTTTGTGGCCAAGAGGAGATGAAATCAGTCACAAAAAACAAAAAAACCAAAACAAACCAAAAAAACCCCAACAACAACAACAAAAAAACAAAACCAAAAAGTCTTCTCCAGTTTGGCTCTGCTAACTTAAAATAACAAAGAAACTGAAACAGCAGAGGTTGGTACCTTGGAGGATTTTAGGATTTTGCCATCAGGTGCCAAAGGTTCACAGGAACCATCCTGGCCTGAAGTCCCACCAGGTAAGAACTTCTCACTGAAACACATCATTTTCCTTTGGAAAATGCTGATTCATTAAAACTCCTCTCTGGCTCTTCACCATCCTTACACCTGACCCAGGACTCTTTTTGTTGAAAAGCTGCTGGATTCAGACACATGCTCCAGGATAAACAGACACAGCTCTTAACTTCACCCCAGCCTCACAGAAACTTTGTCTCCAAGATGCATAGAAGCCTCTGTGCCTTTCCAGGCTATAAATGGAAATATTTTTGATGCAGGAGCTGCCCCAGGTTTCTTTGGAGAGTTGTCAGTAACCCTCCTGCATGGGGTGTTCCCATATTTTGAATGCTGTAACTGAGCTTTAACTGTCAGGGTGCATCAGAGGGAGGAAAGCCATCACCTTGCAATGCTACCTGCAGCTTTAGAAGCAGAAAGTAAACCCTGTTACAGTGTGAAGCCATCAGAGAATATTAAAACTCTGAAAAGTCCTGTCCCTTAACACGTCATCCAGTCAACGTTTTTACAAGATACAGAAAATATACAGAAAAAAGTGAATTTTGCCATTACTTTCTCATGAGCATGGAGAACTCACCTGCAGTGCTGACAGATGAACACTAAACACAACTTGCCTTCTGAAACTCCTTATAGTTCAGCCCCCTATGGGATAAAAGGAATACCTCCCACCAAAGCCCTTGTCTGGTCCCCAGCTCATGGGAGTTACTTGGTCTTTGCATTTTAAAACATTTCTCTCACTGTCTGCTTTATCTCTGCTGCACAGATGGGAACAGAGGCCCAGAGGGGCTCATCCTGAACTGCATTTAGAAGATTTCATGGGGAATCAGACCACACATGATTTGAGAACCTGCTGGGGAGAGAGAGAAGTGACTTCTGGGGATCACGTAGTGAGAATTGAAATGGCCTCCCAAATTTTGGACAGTGCAGAGAGTTCTCTCTGAGGGACAAAGGGTGGGGACAGTGAGCACTGCCTTCTTCACAGCCTGGTTCTGGTTTCCATGAGGCTCAGCTTACAGGTGGCAGCAGGTCAGCTGTAAACTTTTTAATTGTTTGTGTTGTGTTTTTTTTAAGCAAAAATTTTACTTTTTGTAAAAAGTAAGCTACTCATAAATTTCATATTCTCTTAGGTGGTGAAATGTAGTACACAGCCTTAAGCCAACATGGCCCAAGAGCATCTAAATCCCTGTTTGAGTCCCTTTCCACTAGTGATAACCCCACACTGAACAGATTGTCTCTTTCCCATTTGGTGATAACTGCTGACTGCACATTAGTTCCTAAATGGTTCTGTTTCCCAGGAATTTTCTCAAGACTGTGAATGTTTTCATTCCTCGAAGGGCACAGGGTGGGAACCACTTTGTTGTTTCCTGCAAGGGAGGAAATTTGCCCAAATTGCCTTTCAAGAACAGAAGCTGTACAGCTTTTTGGGTTGTTTTTATGGGCTCCTCCAGCAGATAAAAATGTGGCTGACTCCTTCTAACCCCATCATTTCCTCTTCTGTCAAAGCAAAATATTTCTCCTAGATCCTATCAAACCGTTTCCATGTAGTGTGACAGCATCAAAAATTCTGAAGTATTTTTAAGGCTGTCTGCTTAATATTAAACTACATGCTCCAGAGCTGTCTGATCTTTATGCTATGTAAAATGGATCTAATTCCACAGCACCTCAGCTGGTTAGGGAGCTACATCAGGAAAAGAAGACAAATTGAAGATAACAGATGAGTGGTCAGTTTGTTAAGATAACAGATGAAGGTTTCAGTACAACCAGCACTGCTGTACAGTTCCCAGCAAAACCTGAGCCTTATGAGGCTTTTAAAAGAGATTTTGCTGCCCAGAAATGCTCTGTTCCACCCTCTGCCAGAAGAAAACCCAGATCTCCCTTCTTGCCTGCAGCTCCATCTGCCCCAACAACAGGGGGAAGCAGGGAGATGTCTGTCCCACCAACTTCTCCAACAATACAGCCCCTGAAGGGTTGAGCTCTGAGCTCCATGGATTTATCTTTTCAGGAGCTCAAACTCCAGTAAGTACCAGGACAACAAGAAGAAGACCCTTGTGCAGCACCACCCTGCAGGAGACTCCAAGGGAAAGCCTGTACTTAACAGAAAGCTTTTGCAGGTGCTGCCAACACATTTAATGTTAAGTTTCATGCATTAACTAAAACAACAAATGGGTTTCAGCTTTCCAGAAGCCCTCTTTGCTTGCTATTTAAACATGTCAGGCTCTGGTCTTTGTCACAGAGAAACATATTAGGAAATACATAATGTTCTAATTTTTACAGCTTGCTGTACTTAACATCACTTAACTTTTACAACCAACAATAAAATGCAGCAGTGGGGGCCTTCTAAGCCTGCAAATAACTCATTTTTTTTGCCTAGCAAGAGGTGGCTCAGCAGACGAGAGCTTTGGGGCTGGAGGGATCAGTGGCCTTAGGAGCAATCCCTGCTGAGCAGGAACCCCTGCTTGTGATGAAGGATCCGTCTCCTTCCTTCATCTCACTGGAGGGAATTCTGTGCCATACACTATAAAACACCCATTTTGAAGCAGTGCTTGAGGCAGAGATTCCAGCACAACCACCACTGAGGGTACCCTCCAGCAGATTCCTCCCTGTCTGACCTTTCCCAGAGGTTTCTGGGCAGTAAACCTCTGTTGGCTGAAGCCAGTTGCCAAAACACGTGAACAATTAAGTAAACAAAGGAGGGAAATGGACACAATTTTACAGAGCAGTATTTTCCATCACTGACAGCACAGGGCCAGCACCCTCATGAGCAGCATCAGCCTCAGGAGGACAGAAAGCTGCCAGCAGCTGGCCAGCAAGGCAGGCAGGTGAGACAGAGCCAAGAAATGCCTAAAAACCACAACCATGTGTCACCACACCTCATTCACACCCTGGGATTTCACTGCTTTCACAGTTTGTTTAACTGGCCTTTTGTCACCTTTCCCTTGAGGACTTTTTGAGTCCAACTCCATCAGAGGCACTGAGCTGGTACCACACGATGCCAACAGGGCCATGCACATGGGCACTGAGTTCAGGCAAAGAGTTCTTTGATTTCTGAAACAAATCAAAGAATCCATGGCTGGTTTTCTCTTCTTACTTTGCTCACTGCAGAAGCCCAACCCAGCTGTCTTAAACCTACTGCAGAGTCGTGCCATCCCCCTGACTGCTACTGGACTGTGCCATACTGGTCCCAGCAATGCAGCACCTGTTTGCCAGACACTTTACAAAAAGCAAAGCCAGCAGGGCTGGAGGTTCCAGTTCAAAGTGTGCCTTCCATGCCCTTCATTAGACAGAGTTGTTAAATCAAGCAGTGCAGATTATAAACACGTTGGCCATTACCATCCTCCAGTACCTAACTATGGTTGCCACTTCCACTTGGGAAGAGACACCTTGATTCCTCCTCCCCAACATCCTGCCAGGATGCTGAGCAAACTGCTTGGTGCCCTTGTGCTTCCATCTCCCTAAAAAAACCAGCTGCAGAACATCAAACCTGGGTACAACCTCTCACCTTCTGAGCAGGGTGGGTGGAAGAATCTGCCAAAATCAAGGATTGCTTCCAGGGAGTGTGTCCTGTTCTAACTGAACTTACCAGCATTGGTTGGTAAGTGGACAGCTTTGGGACAAGATTAATAACACAGATTGCTGCAGAAACTCAGAGCTGGGGTTGGAAAGGCTCCTGTTGGGCTGCAGCTGCAAACAGGGAGTGAAAGGGAAGATGCTTGGAAGGTGAGCAATAATAATACATCAACCTAGAAAGGGCCCAGTGAGTGGCACAGGGACAGGGCTGGCACAGCTTAAAATAAGCAATTCACTGAGCTTCCTGATGCCTCATGACAACTTCATCCATCCTCCCAGCAACAGGCTCTGTTTGATGATCTGAGGGCAGGTTGCTAAAGGAAAAGGACACCAAGCAGAACACTGACAGCATGGCACAAAGAATGGGGCACAGGAGTAGCTTGCATTGGAGTAGGGAGCCAGGGCTTCACACGGCTCTGCTGGCTGCTCCTGCCCCCTCATTGCCACCCAAAGGGGAAAGCTGGGGCTGGTGTAAACCTGAGGCACTCCAGATCAGGGCTGAACCAGGACTGGGCTGTGGGCAGCCTCCTGGCAGCCATGGCTTGGGGCTGCCCTTCCCTCTGCAGCCAGAAAGAGTGACTGAGTCTGTACGGAGCAGCTCTGGTGGAGACATCCTGATGGGAGCTCCATGCTGGTGGTGACAGGTGCTCCACCAGCTGCACTGAAGAAATTAACTGGCTTCAGTCCCCTTTTCTGCCTGCATGTCAGCGGGCTGAGCAAATGGAGTGTGGTAATCATGTACAGCAAACACATTTTTTCCCCTCGTTTCAGTGCGGCCCCTTTAGCGCCGCGCGGGCTCAGGATTTCCCAGCCTCTCCTTTCATCTGAGTGCTGAGCATGTTTGTCACCAGAGGAAGAAACAGAGGTCAGCTTCTATTTTCCCTCTTTCACAGATCTCAACAGAGGAGAAAACAGCCATAAAGAAAAAAAAAAAATCAATAACCTTTCCATGTATTTTTCCAGGCAGCTGCAGCAGAACAGATCAGGAGACAAGCAGTGAACAACACCTGGGAGGTACCAAGGACCTGGGTGGAAACAAAGTCCAGAGCCAAGGCTGCCTCACTGCTCTGTGGTGGTTAACAGGAGCTTCTGATGTTACTGAAGGTCACAGAATCACAGAATGTCTTGGGTTGGAAGGAACCTTCAACACACCCAGTTCCAGCCCCCTGCATGGGCAGGGACACCTCCCACCAGCCCAGGTGCTCCAAGCCCCATCCAACCTGATCTCCAAGACTTCCAGGGAGGGGGCAGCCTAAACTTCTTGGGCAACCTGGACCAAGGTCTCACCACCCTCACAGGAAAGGATTTCTTCCTCATTGTCTAAAGCTGTGGGTCTCTGAAGCCTTCAAAATTTTGTGCCTGAGTCTGCCCCTGTACGTGTCACTGTCAGATATTGATGGGCTCAGAATTCAGGGGGTGGGATTTTCAGCATCACAAAAGATGTGAGTAACATCACACTCTTACATCCACTGACAAAATGGAGGAAAGAGGAAGAGGAGGGTTCTGCTTTTTCCTGGGCATGATTGAATGGCAAAGGGGATAAAACTTCACCAAAAAAGCAGGTATGATCTAGTGAAATCTAAACAGAAAATCCTGTAGAACTTCCTGATGCCATTCAATCTGAAACATACTCCTTACCCTCCAAAGTCCCTGCCTCATGATAAAAGCTCTTTTCACCAGCTCCCAGGTATGAGGAACCAGCTCCCCTGGAACTCTGGGCAGGTCCTGCCTGGCATGTCCTAGTGGTCTGGCAGCAACTTCTGGAATGTCCAAGCCAGAACACTTAAGACACTCCTTATTAAACCACCAAAAGTCATACTCCCAACATTTTTGCTTCACTAAAAGATGCCATTCAGGCTGACCACCAGGAAATGACTCCAACACACCCAGAGTTCACAGCTTGCTGGAAATCTGCCTTGCAGATGTCTCCAGGTGTGGAGTTCACCTAATGTTGATCAAAGCCAATACCTGCATAATATGCTCTGTGAGCAGAACAGGATTTAAGGAAACAGGACTAGCAGGGCTGATTTTTTCATGATCTGTTCTATATCCTTGTGTCAGGAAGGGTTTCTGGCTTGGGAGGCTGCCTTCTGTTCAGTGTTCCATCACCTGCATGGGCCCTGAGCAGTTCTCCTCTCTGTGCCAGGGCAGTCTTAGTGATGAAACTGTCTTAGCATGAGTTTAAAATCTCTTCCTATGTGATAAAAGTCCCTGCATGCCAAGAACTTTGCAATGACAGTGGAGATGGCTGGATTGAATCCCTTCTAACCACGGGGCTTTAGTGCCCCTTGGGCCTTAGGGGCAAGTGCTTTCAATCCTGTTTTACTTCTGGGGAGCATTTTGGGAACAGCATCTCATTTCTTGAAGGTCACAGCAAAAAGTCAGTAGCCAGGACAGTAGGACTCTTGATCTGCTGCTCTCTTGGACAAGTTCCCTTTGTCTTCTTATAACTTCAGGCAGAAATTCCCTTCTTGCTGTAGAACAGCCCTGAAGTACCTAGGAGAGTCTAAATCCCTTTCCCTACTAATGTTTCCCTTTCTCTGTGGCAGAGGAGATGACCCTCAGAAGGGCAGGATGTGTGGGGAGCTGATGGGGTGGAGAACCACAAGGTTCTGCCTGCAGCCCCTTCCCCACCTTGCAGGTTCCAAGAGCTGTGCCAACACCAGCTGCCTCCCTCCTTCTGCCTGCACTAGGCAAAGCCCCTGCTGCCAACAATTAACTCCAGCAGCATATTTCAGATGCCATGAGCACTTTGTGTCAGGACCACAACCGAGCTCAAAATGTCTGTGAGCAACCAAACTGACCCTTGGCATCTTCCTACCCAAGCAGCAGGAAATCCCCAGGTAAGACTATGGCAGCAAAAACAAATCAGGGTTTTTTCCATACCAGACCATGTTTTCCAACTGCATGAAACCAGCAGCTCCCAACTGGAGAAGGAAACCAGCATTTTAAATTCAGACAGTCTCAAGCCATTACATTCTTACATTTGCTGGCTCCATTTGTGATGTTATAAACGTGGCTTATAAACAGGAGTGAAAAAAAAAAACCAAACCCAAAACAATTCTACAAACAGGCTTTTTCCAGCAATAATAAAACTACTTACATTTCCACCACCTCTTCCCTACATATTCCATAGAAACCAAGCAATGATCTAATCTCATTCCATCACCAGTCTGTGCATTGGATCATGCCACTCTCAGATAACCACCACACACTCTTTGTCTCTCTTCTTCTATCATCAGAGTTCTGCTGCATCCTAATCTGGGGTTTTTGCTGTAAATTCACATTCCTTTCAAGTCCAAGGTCATCTTTATCTGGGCTAAATAAGCATTGTGAGTTTATATCACTCTAGGAGTTGTTTAATTAATGTTCTTATTTTGTAAAAAGAAAAATCCAAACCCAAACAAAGCAATCACATTATTCCCCCTAAACAGCTGCAGATCAGCAGCGAGTGAACTGTTCTCCAGCATCCCTGGATGGGAGTTGTTTGATAAAATCCACTCCCTGGCCCTGAAATCCTCAAATTCAAGCTCTGCTTCAGCACAGCACTGAGACACCTCTCTACATCAAGTTTCAGGCTCTTGAAAGACACCCTCTCAATGCACCTTAACATAGTGCATAGAAGGAACTTGCTTAGTGATGCAAAGAACAGAATGTGGTGTGTGTGAGTCCAGCTTGGTACCTGTGAGACACCCATGGAGGGGATGCTCTGCTTTGCTGGCAACAAGATCTCACTTGATGGCTCCTTTCAGGCTCTAACTGCTGCCACGGAAAAAAAAAAAAAAAAAGGGGAAAAAAATAAAATAAAATAAAAAAAATAAAGAGGGCTGAGCCCTTCCCCTGTCCCACATAATAGAATCTGCAAAGCAAAAATAAGGGCAGAGACTTTCAGATGGCTGCAATAGGAGCACTGGGAGACCACTTTGTATCTGCTGCTAGAAAAGGCTAAAAATAAGCAGATGGGAGGCAGAAGACAGAGTCTGAAAAGGGATTATTCTCATTTTTTCCCTGGAATCTAATTTGCAGCTGTGTCAGGCTTAGGACAGCAGAAAAGGTGCATGGAGTAGGGGTTGTTCTTGCTGGCACTATCAAGGCTGTAGTGAGTATTTTCTTTCTAGTTTTTGTAACCACTGCTTTTAAAACAAAATGTTGATCAGCCCTGCTACTCAGCAAGAATTTCCACACTTGATCAAAGGTGTTCAGAGGAATTCTTTCTTTTTTTGCTTCATCAATATTTCATTTTAGGAGAAGAAAAACCTACTAGAGCTGTTTAAGTAACTTGATTCTTTTAAGGTAAACAACTGGGGGGAACCATTTATACTCTTCTCCAAAGTTAAATCCTGAAATTCTTTTGTTCTGGCCAGCTGCATCAGTGCAGCTATTTATTCCTGTTTGTGTCTGCACCAGGGTTACACACTGCAGTTGCATCCTGCTGCCTGATCTGCATTGCTGTTCTCTTTGGTGAAAATACCCAGCATATATCACAGAGGATGCAGAGAGGGGCTGGAAAATTCTGTATCTTAGATATCCATCCATAGCATCTGTCTGTAGTTCTGAAAGGAGGGGGGGAACCAGAAAATCTTGTGTCTCCAGGTAGAAAATCCGGGATTAAATTAAAAAAAACTTAAAAAAATTAAATCATTTGGTGATGTTTCTTAGGAAAAATCTAAGAGAGTTTGGGTTTTCCTTCTGCTGGGAGTGGCCACTGCTGGAAATGGAGTGCAGAACCACCCTGCCCAGCACTGGTCCTGCAGGGACCCAGGGTCCTGGCTCAGCAAAGCTCCAGATGCTTCACACACTGATGCCCAAGAAACAGCCACGTTACACACGACTGACATTACAGGGATTTATATGCCCTGGCACCTGAAAGTTGTCACAGCTTGGGACTTCTTTTTTTTTTTTTTTTTTTTTTTTTTTTCCCCGCTTTTTCATAATAAAAAGAGCACATTCTGCCCAGTGACTGGGGAAGCCATCACTTCTCATGACTACCAGTGCAGGAGTTTCTGCTGCAGCTCTCTGGGGGGAAGCTTTGGTTTTTTTCCAAGTTCTCTGCATTCTGAGAGAGGAAGAGGACACAGAGAGGTCAGAGATGCAATCCCCAGCAGTGCTGAGCTTTTCCATCCAAGGAGTGAAGCACCTGAAGTCCTCTTGACCTCTGAGAGCTGGGATCTGCCAAAGCTGCACAGGGATCAGCCAGGGGATAAAAGTGAGGTGATGGGATTTCTGGTCCATTGCTGTAGGGCTGTGCCATGGCAAGACTGTACCTGTCATCTTCTAGAGGATCTCACAGGATAGAGCTTGGACCTCACAAATTTTTGTGAAGCAGGTAAGAGAAATGCAGTGCAGAGTGCAGTTGTGTTTGGAAATAAAACAGGATGGGTTTGACCTTCCACTGCAGTACCACAGAACAGGAAAGGAACAGTCTACTCAAGTGAAATTGCAGCAGGAACTGGAGTGGTTGAAAAAAGAGCTGAAGTATTTATTAATACCAGTGCATAAGAGCTCTTACAGAAACCATTCTTAACCATTTTCTATTATCACTTTGGCAGGGTGGGATTAAGTCTGTTATAAAAATTGCACCAAAAAATGACTGGATTCTATTATGGAGTGATGTACTTTGTGCTGTGCTAGTCCTAAATTTACTAAAAGACTCTTTCAGCTCTTGAGTCTTCTGAAGCTGTATGAAAATTCTTATAAAAGAATTGTGATTTTTTTTATTTAAAAAAGGGAACTGCTGTATAAAGAAATTTTTCTCACTAGTGTTTCTGTGAGAGGGGCATCAGCCTTACTGACTGGAATTCCTGTGCTAAAAAAAAAACAACCCAGCCATCTACAAAATATGCCAGGAATTGTGGCAATGATAAAAAAGTAGTGAAAAAAAGTCACTAGGCACTGAAAGCCTGGAAATTCTGGTATTGAAAGGAAGCGTGGTGGAAACTGGAGGAAGCTTTACAGGAAAGAGCAGTTGAGATCCTGATACTCTGCCCTGCCTAGGAGAAGAAATTATCTTTAGGCAAACACCCAGAGACCAGGGCACAAAGCCAGGAACAAACAAACTCAAAAAACCCCCAGCAATAAAACCTGAAACCACTTCTCAGAAAAAGGTGGAAATGAGAAGAGGGAAAGCTGAATTTCCAGCAGTGTCACCACTTCTTTGCTTTTCCACACGAGTTCACCAGAGAGAGGTCTGTGACATCTGCCCCCTGTGCCCTGACCCCAGGGGTGATGAATGGGTTTAATCTCTGGCGTGTGACAGCAGCGCTGGCGATTCCTGCAGGTTAATTGATTTCTTTTGGCAAAGCACATCCCCAAGTCCTGGTGCCCGAGCAGCAGGACTGACTGCAGAGGGGCAACTTGAAGAAGGAATTCTCCTGCACCCAGCAGGTAGGGACAGGAGGGAGGACTGGCCAGGCAGAGGGGGATCTTTGCCAAAGGTGCGCGGTGCCAAGCGCAGATGGGATGGTGGGGAGGGGGGAGCTGGGGGGACCTTGGATTTGGAGTTTGAAGCTGCAAATAGCAAACTGTTCTCTTGTCTTTGACAACAAACAAATCCTCCCCCATAAATCCTTCCCAGGAGACCACTGAAGCCACCAGCAGACAGGACCCAGTCGCTGTGTTGGGCAGATGGAGGGTGGGGAGAGGAGCCTTGCTCCCCAGTTCCAACCTTATCAAAGATCCTGTCCTGCTGCTCAGTCAAACCTGCAAGAAGCTGCACTCTCCAGGAATCTGACTGCAGGATGCCAGAGTATTTTTAACATGGGAGTAGGGAACCTCCCAGAAACAGTGCAGTAGGAATAATTTCTAAGCAATGGTTTTGTGACCCCTGGTTTCTGATCACTGTGCTCCCTCTGTGGCTGAGCCTGCTTGCAATGGGAAGGATCAGGAGCTGAGTAAACCAGAATTCTTTAAAAAATGTGAACCAAACAGTGCAGGAAGGGAAAGGATGCTGAAAGAGAGAGAGAGAGCAACAAAAGGTCTGACCTTTAAGTATGCTTCTTCAAGAAGTGGAGTGGTAACTGGCTGGGAAGCTGGGATGCAACTAAAATGAGTGCAACCAAATCTGGTCAGGCCAAACAGTGACAGGGAGAAATCAACACTTCCAGGCAGGAGAAAGCAGAGCTGTGGGATGTGATCTGCCTCCCACAGGGACACTGCTGCAGGGCTGCTGCTTTGGTGCACTGGAGAACACCAGGGAGCCAGACCTGCAGTGCCTCCTGAGAGAGCCCCTGGCCCAGAGCCCTGGTACTGGGTTGGTACCAAAGTGCTCAGAGTAAAAGTCCAGGTGGGCTTAGAGATGCTGATTAAGATGGGAATGGCCCAGAATTCATCAGTACCTGAACACTGAAACCCTCCTTCACCACCTGAGATGCTGGCAACACACCAGCTGCCAAGGGACACATCTCCACCAAAATTCTCCATAAGGGGAAGGAGCCCTCTCCCTCTCAACACACTGAGTTTTCCCTAGGAACAGGCTGGGGCCCTGAGCAAAGGCTCACACGAGGGCCACTGAGGGGTGTCACCCACTGCACTGTGTTACCACCTTACAACTAAAGAGGACCTTTGGATCCTAGCAAAAAAGCCATCAGGAGCACCTAGAAACAGGCTCATTTGCTGTGTCCCTGAGTGATCCTATGTAGACATGGGTGTGCAGTCCATGTGCACGATCCCAGAAACAGGGCTGGAAGGCAGCTGGGGAGCAGTTCTCATCTCCCTGCCTCAAGACAGAGCCAGGGAGGCTGTCAGAAACACAGGACAGCTTTCATGCCTCCTCTAAATAATCCCTTGTAGCATTTACCTCTTTTGTGTTTTCTCTTAGGAAGTTCTTCCTAACATCTTCAGTTTCACTTATTGTAATTTAAAGCCTTTACAGGCAGATAACAAACCAAGCACCCATCAGTCATGTCACATCTCCAAAGCCACACTGAAGTCCAACTGTGCAAGACTTCTCCTCTTCACATGGTTAAAAATTTCATTACAGGGGGAATGTGTATACCTAAGGGCACCAGGAGGCAGAAAACCTTTCCTTTTCCTGTGTGTGTTAGGAAAAGGAAGGTGGAACTCTTCTTGCAGGGCCACAGCACCATCTGTGGCACAGCTTCCAAATCTCTTTTTATCCATCTGATCATTTATACACTGAAGTCAACCTCCAGACACTTTGTTTTCCTTCTACCTGTGTCCTGTCTCCTGATGGTGATGTGCCAGGGCCCTTTTCTCTTGAAGGTGTGGCAAGGTATCCTCTTTTTTTTTTTTTTGTCTGCATTGCTCCAGGGGCTTTTAAGACATCTGCATCGTGTTTTTTCCCTCCACAGATCTCCAACCATGTCATTAAACCAACACAAACCCTGTGCAGTGAGGTGTTCCCACTGTGGTGGAGCTGGTGTCCCACCAGCCTGCCTGGGTCATTGGTCTTGACCCAACAAAAACCCCAAGAATCAGACCTCCTCCTCCTCCTCCCAACGAGAGAGAAGGAAAGACAGCCTACAGTCAACACCAGACCAGTCACATGCCCACATATTCAGCATGAAATTATACACAGATACTCTTATTTTTTGACAATGAGGAGAAAGAGACTAACCCCAGAAGTTTTTTGTCATGTAGAAGCATCTTCTGAATTACTGTAGTTGCCAACCGTGAGGTGGTCCGAATCGGTTTCTTTACTGAAAAACAGTAGCTTTTTTTTTATAAACTGCAATAAGGGGCTGGGAAAGACTATCTCTAATACAGCAGGCCTTGAGCAGGGATGTCCCCACATCCATGGCTTTTCTTCTCTTTGCCTGATGTTCCTGTGTGGTGGAGGTAATGAGGAGGGCCCAAGGGGCTGAGATGGGACTCTGGGCTCCAGGTTCACCACCAAGCACTGGGAAGTCTCTCTTGCTCTTCACCTAGCAGTCCACTGGTTCTGGCACACAGCAGCCCCTCACCACAGAAGGCCTGGGCTGTGGCATGCTCACACAAGGGTCAAAGAGGGGCCTGTGACCCCAAACACTCTGCTCCCCTCCAGGCCATCCGGCCAACAGCTGAGAACCCCCAGAGCAGAAGCATGGAAAGGATGCCCAGCCAGCACGACCCAAGCCCCTCTGCCTCGTGCAGCCTCATGCACTCTGCTGAGCTGAGGTTCTTACCACACAACCCAACATCCTTTACCTGAAGGACCAAGGCCAGGGCAAGAGTACAAGCAAAAAACGTTCAAGAGAGAAAACAAGCTGTGGTACCTCCACCTCCCCGTTTGCAATTGCCAGGTTACTCACTGTTGTTCAGCTTTGGCTCGGTCACTTAGGAAGAAGAGGGCTGTGGCCAGGAAAAACATCCCTCCTAGGACAACCACAAAGGGGCAGAGCATGAGTGCATACCCCAAGCTGAGGAACTCCCAGACCGGGGACTCCTTTGTGCTTTGTCGGATCAGGTCTGAGATCTAGGAGAGAAGGGGGGGAAAAAAAATTAGTTACTTAGATGAAAAAGAGACACACACCATAATGGTGAAGGGATCATGACTGCCTGGATGGCTTCTCACTGAACATGTGCACCAGGCTGAAGATGGAACAGTGTGTCCAGTAAAGGCTGAATGTGCTCTGCACATGTGCCACGCTGGAGCCTGGGCAACTGATTCTCTGAGCAGCTGGGCAGGGGTTCCTTCTCCCTCTCCCTCTTCCTTTCCCTCTCCAGATCTCTTACTCTTTCCACAGCCCTCTTCATCTCCCTGGCTGCTTCAGTGACTGAGTGTGGGGGTGTCTAACCTGGCTGCACCCCCCAGGGCTGCAGGCAGGGCTACCCCAAGTATTGCTTGGTGGGTGACGGAGAGATCCATCTCCCAGTCCTGCTTCCTCCTCCACCTTACTCACCTTTCAGCAAAGGGAGTTATTAAATTCCATATGTCTTGAGTGGGAAGGGGGAAATGTTCTTCACAGCACAAAAAGCCAAAGATCCCATCTGATTTTCAGAAACATGGTTTTCTCCCTGTGTCAGGCACAGGCCTCCTGCTCTCCTCCTCACACTGAAGACCCCCACACCACTGCGCTCATAGGCTGAAGCAACCTGCACCTTCCCACAGCTAAAAACATCATTAGATGAAGGTGAACACAAGTTTGCACTCCCACAAAGGAGCAGTGCCACACCAGGGCAGCATTCAGTTCATTATGAAAAGCTTTTGGTGCAGCTCAGCAACATTAATGACTGGAGCCCAACCAAATCCCATTTGCATGTTCACCATCCAGCAAACAACTTGACTCTCCATAAATCCAGCAGAGCAGCAGCAAGGGGTGAGTCTCAAGGCATTGGGTATTTAAATGTCCAGCTCTGTGACCTTCTTTTTTGAGTCAGAAAGACTATCTTGTACCAAAAGACTGCAGGGAATTTGCAGCACACAGTCCTACTGCTGCGTGCACACGCCAGTCACTTCCAGAAATAGCCAAAGCTTCTGCAGCAACTTCTAAACTGCTCCAGTACTGCTGATGAAGAAGGTGGCATCAGGCACAAACTCCCAGCAAAATCACACATCCAAAGGCTTAAATCCAAAGACACTTGAAAATCAAGTGAGGAAATGTCACAAATGTGCAGGAGGAATGACCAACTTGCAGCCACTTCACCTTCCAAGGTAAAGGGTGCAGGAGGAGGTGCTCCAGCAGAAGCCAGGAGGGGACAGAAAGATGACTGACATGGGGACACAAACAAGCAGGTAGCAGAGTGCACTTCAGCACGGGGACTCTGGGGCATTGATGGTCTCAGTGCATTCATGTTCATCTTCCAGCTCAGCCTGGCTCCTGCTGGAGTTAAGGAAAGGAGGAGCCACCAGCACGATGCTGGAGGTGAAAGCATCTGCACACACATGAGCAGGGGACTGACTGTCAGCCTGGAGGGTCCTCAAGTGAGGGAAGGGGTGAATAAATTCTAGAAGAACCTATCTTTTAGAAAGAACTAAAAGCTTTTAGCCAGACTTCTCTGTTGCTTTCCTTGCCCTAGAAAGGAGGAGATGAAAATTTGGGTGCTTGGGATCTAGCTAAGGAAGTGTCCCCTGTCCTCTCAAAGAGAACTTTATTCACAGTGTGCAACACACAGGAGGAAAACCAGGATGGTTTTGAACAAGTCTTGTGAGAAACAATGGCTAAAAAGTCCCTAGACTGAAGGCAAGTACGAGTGGCTAGTGATCTGAGAGACATTAAAACATAACATGATGACCTGAATGTTAAAAAACTCCACACTTGCAGGAAGTCATCAGAACTGCACACGCAGGGACATCAACTGGTAATTTATTCCCTTTTGTATCCAGACACCTTAATTCCTAACATTTCCCTTACTCTTCATGATGAACCAAAATTTGGCATTAAATCAGCCTCTTTGTGTGTAACAGCCAGAACTAAGGCTCCTCTAAAACAGAAATTGTGAAATTCTAAACCACTTTTCATTTTGGGGAATGGATACAATTACCCTCCAAAAGGACCACACGATAAATCACTCCACAAATTGACATGATAAATCAGCAGCAGAGGATGAAAAGCCAGGCATGCACTCCTGATTGCTTTCTTTTATGGATGACGTGATGTTCTAAGCTAAAAACAACTTTGAAAATGCAAAGCCTCCAACAAATAAAGCTCCTAGTGCAGCCCGCCCCACACCTTCCTTCCTAAGGCATCATGTTGACCTTTGATACCAACAAAGCAAGTTAACATTGAATCTGCTCCTTTCTTCATTTCCAACCTATAGTTTAAGTGCACATTCTAGAAAAAGCAGTGTTTCCTCCCATCCAAGGCATAATTCTTCCCACCCAGCCAGCTGGGCTTTCCCATCTAGGCTTCACAGAATCCCATGTCTGCATTTCTTCACTCTAGAACATTATCAGGGCCCTCATATGTGTTTTTGCTGTTAATTTACAGTCCCTATACCCTGTTGGTTTGTTCCACTCAGTTACAAGCCACCTGCTAAGATTGGAACTTTGGCATCTCTGTTCAAAAGGACACAGGACATAATTAGAGACTTGGGCTCCAAGAACAGCACACAGTTTTCCAAATGGTCTGCTCTGTTTTGCCAATTTTTTGGCTTCCCAGCCTCCTTGCAATGAGAGCATCCTGTGAGCTAACTGTGACTTGGCAGGACCCAATCTAGCATCATATTTGGTGTCTTCTGTTTTGAGTAACAAAAAGGGGGGGTTGCTGACACAGCCAGTGCCAGCTCTTCAGCACAGAGCTGTGTGTGGGATTCCTTTCTTTGTTCTGCCAATTGGTAGGTGGCAACAAATTTCAAAACATTTACCCAGAGCACGGGGGTGGAAAGTCAATATGGGATTCCTGCTGCTGCTCTGCAGTCTAATCACAAGTCTTTGATAACACCCTAACTCTGAAAGTTCACAACTTCAATCCCTCAGTGTGTGACACAGATCTTGGATCAAGAGGAAGGACTTTGCTAAATAAACTTCAGCTCGTGGCATGGGTACAGCAGAACAGGGATGGTGTTCAGGCTGGGGCAGCCAAAGGGATGGGGTCCAGCTAGAGAAAATGTCCATTTGCTGGAGAACAGTCCCCAAAATCTCTGATCGTGTCTCAAGCTGAGTGCAGAAGACATTGAAGGAAAAAGAGAAACTTCATCAGCTTTCCTGGGAAGCCTGTGCTGTGTTTTTTTGAAGACTGGATGGGTCATTGAGGTAATAAAGGCTCAAGTGGGTTGGAGCCCTGGGGAGAGGCTTCTGTGCTACTGTCCCTCCTGACCAGCACAAGCAGTTAAATTAAATGCATTTACTAATTACACAGTCTAAGGACAGCAACATCTTTGAAACCATAATTCCATTTACTGATTACTGAGTTGTACATCTCAATTCCTCTGCTACTGCATGATTTTTCTACATTTCTGACTTTGCCTCTTGAGCAGAAATCTTGCCACATCAGAGGGTGTTTCCACTCCAGTATCTGGAATAAAGACCTGATTTTCATTGTTGCCACGGTGAGACAAGCCAGGTTCTCCCTGGCTCCTCTCTCCTATATAGCCCTGCCTGTAACCCCACAGTATCACCACAATGGTTTGGGTTAACCACCCTTAATTCAGAAGCTTGCAAAGGAGTTCTTTGATTTTGTGGAAAAAAAAGGTAATCCGAATGCAAATGAAGGAAAAAAGGAAAAGAAGAAGAAAGATAAGGAAATTATAAAGTAAAAGTAAACAATTTGGTGGACCTGTGGGGAAGCACACATTTATACTGTGCTAAATGGCATGAGAAACACATTATAAAAAGAGGAAGCAAAGCCAATTATTCACGATACTCATTCTGAAAGCCAGAGAAAGGTAAAAGCAATTACATTCTAAAAGTTGTTTCAGTTTTAACACTGGCACATTTGGATGCTGGGGGAAAAAAAGCCAAACATCCTGTTAATTGAAATTGTTTCCTTTTAAGATTGCAAACAAATTTAATACTTGGCTGGTAGCAAGCTCAATATCCTGCACTACTTCCATGGTCCCTGAGTTTTCCCCAGCAATACCTGCAGCAGGATCCCTGCTCTGCCTCCCCTGGGGATGCTCATTTCCAGCTGCATTAAATACCTGGTGCTTCCTTGGAAAGGCTGCAGGGATTTTAAAAGACTCAATCAAAGGTTCCACACTTGCAATCCCAGCAAACAGACTTTGTACGTCTCGTGGAGTCAGACCAATATTTTCCTCCAGAAAATGCTTGCCCCAGTGCAGAGGAGAAGGTTGAAAGTCTCTTTTCTTCATGTCACTCACTCCCCTTCTCTCCAGGCCTGGCCTGCCCATGGATTTTCAAAGTTACCACTGGATGCTCTCCTGTGCCAGCAGGAGATGCCTTGTACCACAGGGAAGGTGGAACTGAGGACCATGGAGCATGTGACAGGAGAGAGGAATTTAAATGCCCAGACATGTAGAAATAATGACACCAGAGTGTCAAAGCTCACCCTCTGGCAGCATCCCGGTCCCCAGGAGGAGTTGAGGACATTTGTCCCTCCTTGCAGCACAGGTCCCTTCCCTGGCAGTATGTCCCAGGAGGAGGAGTTCATTCCCTGATGTTGCAGAAATCAGGCAACTCAGCACCATGAAAACTCTGTGTCCATACTGGGAATGGTCCTGGGCATCTCAGAAAGGAGTTACTGAGAGTTTTAGAAGTGACAGAGAAGATGGGAGAGCTCAAAATATCTGAATGAAACAACAGCCAGCTTGGGATTTCTGGGCTGTCTTTACTGAGATACTTCCACAGACTTTAAATATCCATTTATCAGCAATACTGAGAACCTGTGCCTCTAACCAAAGTCAGGGGACATGACAGGTACACAGCAGCTCTGGAAAAGAAACAGAATGGGCTGTGAACTCCTGGTGAAGAGCATTTTGTATATGGGAAGTCATTTGGGTTTTTAGGGCAGATTTAAAACCTCTCTGTTGCTGAGTCACCAGAAGTGGGAAGCTTGTTAGCTCATTTTTTTTTTTTTTTTTTTTTTTTTTTTTTTTTTTTTTTTTTTTTTTTTCAGCTGACATAAAAGATTTGGCTGTCCCTTGCAATAAGAAAAAAGGGTTTTAATTACTCAGCTCAGCCATGACCAGAGAAATCCTCAACCTGAAGTTACTGCTTGAAGAAAGAGATAATGAGGATGAGGGGTTGGGGGCTCCCTTCCTTGCAGGATCTCCCTGACACCCCATAATGGACTGCAAGAGTAAATTCCATTTTACCCACCACAATCTGGATCAGACACCAGCAGGAAGGGGGGGAAGATCTCTAGAGGAGGAGTGATCAGGGCTACACCAGTCAAGCAGCTGGCACTTGGTCAAGAAACAAGGAACTATAAATAATGGGTGGGGGGGAAAATAAATAAATAATAATTAAAAAATCACATTTCATTTGCTGTCCCCATCAGGTGATGGAAGATGCTGCCAATACACTCTCATATATACTATAAATACTACAACATGTAACATGCTGCAAAAGACAACATGCCAGAGCCCTCTGTTCCATCCTTAATCCCATGACAGCAATAGACTAACTCCTGACAGGCAATAAAACAGTGATGCAAGGAGAATAATTTGCAGGTGGTTGTTGCAGGACATTCTTGCCTTTGTGAACCCAGGGCCATCTGCCCCTCTGCTCTGGCAGAAGGGACAGAACTGTGTCAGCAGCAGCCAGCACATCTTGGGCCATTTTGAGGAAGGGCTGCAGAGGTCAGGCAGGGACAAAAGCATCACAGCCACAGGAACCACCCTGTTCCCCTGCCCTGCTCCTAAGGCAGGATCTGAGCCCACCAGGCTGTGGCCTGGTTTGATCATAGAATCATAGAATAGGCTGGGTTGGAAGGGACCTCAGAGATCATCGAGTCCAACCCTTGATCAACTACCACTGCAGTCACTAGACTATGGCACTGAGTGCCACATCCAGTCTCTTTTTAAATGTCTCCAGGGACAGAGAATCCACCACTTCCCTGGGCAGCCCATTCCAATGCCTGATCACCCTCTCCGTGAAGAAATTCTTTCTAATATCCAATCTGAACTTCCCCTGGCACAACTTAAGCCCATGCCCTCTTGTCTTGCTGAGAGGTGCCTGGGAAAAGAGACCAACCCCCCCCTGGCTCCAACCTCCTTTCAGGGAGTTGTAGAGAGTGATGAGGTCTCCCCTGAGCCTCCTCTTCTCCAGGCTGAACAGCCCCAGCTCCCTCAGCCTCTCCTCACAGGATCTGTGCTCCAGTCCCTTCACAGCCTGGTTGCCCTCCTTTGGACCTGCTCCAGCGCCTCAATTNTATAAGAGACAGGTGCAGAGGAGAAGGTTGAAAGTCTCTTTTCTTCATGTCACTCACTCCCCTTCTCTCCAGGCCTGGCCTGCCCATGGGTTTTCAAAGTTACCACTGGATGCTCTCCTGTGCCAGCAGGAGATGCCTTGTACCACAGGGAAGGTGGAACTGAGGACCATGGAGCATGTGACAGGAGAGAGGAATTTAAATGCCCAGACATGTAGAAATAATGACACCAGAGTGTCAAAGCTCACCCTCTGGCAGCATCCCTGTCCCCAGGAGGAGTTGAGGACATTTGTCCCTCCTTGCAGCACAGGTCCCTTCCCTGGCAGTATGTCCCAGGAGGAGGAGTTCATTCCCTGATGTTGCAGAAATCAGGCAACTCAGCACCATGAAAACTCTGTGTCCATACTGGGAGTGGTCCTGGGCATCTCAGAAAGGAGCCACTGAGTTACTGAGAGTTTTAGAAGTGACAGAGAAGATGGGAGAGCTCAAAATATCTGAATGAAACAACAGCCAGCTTGGGATTTCTGGGCTGTCTTTACTGAGATACTTCCACAGACTTTAAATATCCATTTATCAGCAATACTGAGAACCTGTGCCTCTAACCAAAGTCAGGGGACATGACAGGTACACAGCAGCTCTGGAAAAGAAACAGAATGGGCTGTGAACTCCTGGTGAAGAGCATTTTGTATATGGGAAGTCATTTGGGTTTTTAGGGCAGATTTAAAACCTCTCTGTTGCTGAGTCACCAGAAGTGGGAAGCTTGTTAGCTCATTGCAATGAGGAGATAAATCCTATGTGGATTGGTCTCCAGGTGCTTAATTCTCCCCTCCTTTTTTTTTTTTTTTTTTTTTTTTTTTTTTTTTTTTTTTTTTTTTTTTTT
>JAAWXA010000046.1:1847823-1920998 GCA_038090715.1 Florisuga fusca | reverse complement strand
TTGCAGAGAGCGATGAGGTCTCCCCTGCAGCCTCCTCTTCTCCAGGCTGAACAGCCCCAGCTCCTCAGCCTCTCCTCACAGGATCTGTGCTCCAGTCCCTTCACAGCCTGGTTGCCCTCCTTTGGACCTGCTCCAGCACCTCAATCTCCTTCCTGACCTGAGGGGCCCAGAACTGGACACAGGACTCGAGGTGTGGCCTCACCAGGGCTGAGTCCAGGGGCAGAATCACCTCCCAGGACCTGCTGGCCACGCTGTTCCTGATCCAGGCCAGGATGCCATTGGCCTTCTTGGCCACCTGGGCACACTGCTGGCTCGTGTTCAGCTTCCTGTCAATCCAAACCCCCAGGTCCCTCTCTGTCTGGCTGCTCTCCAGCCACTCTGTGCCCAGCCTGGAGCTCCCCATGGGGTTGTTGTGGCCAAAGTGCAGGACCCGGCACTTGACCTTGGCCTTTTGATCTAGCAAACTGAAGTGGAAAAACTTGTTGCTCCAAAGTAAACACATCCACAGACCTACTCTGAAGCAGCCCGAGCAATTTAAACCATAAAATACAAATTTTAAACCGTAATACATTGATTTCCCCTTCCTCAGGCAGATTGTGAGTCTTTATATATTGAACTACTTTCTATACATTTACATATATTTGCTTGGATGGGTAAACACCTTGGAAACTAAACCAACAAAAAGGCTCAAAGTGGGACAAGAAAGCTGTGAAATCTACACCACCAATTGTAACTTTCATTAAAGAATAACCTTAATTGCTGCATTTACTATCATTTTCCTTGAGCTGCCCCTAATCAAATGCTGATCTGCCTTCCCTGACACTCTGCACCAGTGATAATTAACACTGTTCTGCTAATTGCTTGCTAAAGAAAGGTCATTAGCATTCTTGCTATTTAAGTAGCTCATTAGATCTAGGTTACCAACCTACTCACATCAGAAAGTTGGGGCAGGGGAAAAAGTGAAGGCTGACAAGTGATGATGGGCTTATACTTAACATTTTGCCAAGTCATATTAGGAGGAGCAGAAATCCCCATCAAAACAGAAGAGAACAGCTCAGATTTGCTTGCCATTAATTAAAAGGTCACTCACACTCAGCCCTGGTTTTGGAAAGGAGACTGCTGAAGGAGAAGATGCCTGTCCAGACCCTTGTGATCTCTGCTGAGAAGTGTGAAGCAGCACTCCTGGCCACAGCAAAGTGACCCAGGGCTTGGGCAAGGGGTCTGCCAAGGGCCCCTGATGCTCTTTGCATAACTGAGATGGACAGGTAAGATGGTGAGAGCCTCTGTGGGACCCCCAGCTCACAGATGAGTGACTGGGATCCCCCCCCCTCTCACAGAGCTGAGTTGCCAGACCCTGGCATATTGTCCTGACCCTGCCTGGAGTGTCCCAAGGAGGTGAGGAGAGGCAGGTACCACCACTGGGTGAGTACAGGGAGAAGCTTTTAGCTCATCCAAAGGTGCTGGGGGAGGAGAGCTGATCTCTGGCCCTCAAAAAACCCCCATCCTCACACGGTGACGTTGCCAGGTGACAAGCAGAGACAGACAGGTTCTAATCCCTAGATCTGATGGATGGTTGCACAGGGGAGATGAGAAAGAATTTAATAAAGCAGGAAGCTAACAGGAGAGCCAGCAGCTCCAGAGCAGGCAGGACAGTGTGTGCTCACAGCAGCAACAGCCCCAGCAGAGGCAGCAAAGCTTACAGGAGATGCTCAGTTCTCATCACAGCCAGGGCTAGAAGCAAGGCAGGGCTGGAAGATAAAAAGCACTGCTCTGCTAGGAAGCAAATAAAGAAAGAAAATGTACCTAGACACAGCCTCAAAAGAGAAAAAAGACTGTCTGTACTAAGTTTTCTGAAGTATGTCAGTGAGTGGAGGAAGACTGCTGATCATGTGCAGGGATAATGTAAAGCCTGAGCAGGGAAGATGGGGTCATGCATGTGTGTGCACAGATGAATGTCCAGGCAGAGACTCAGAAACACTCCTTACAGTTACCTCATTTTAAAGGGCATCCACCAAAGCTACCACCAGAATTAAGAATACAAACAGCTGGAGCATGAGAAGAATTAAGGGTTTCCCATTCTGTTGTGGGATACCTCCACTTGGCTTTTCTGGGGTTGAAATGCTGTCTAGGCATGAGGGCACAGGAGGAGTAGGGAGAAGATCTTTAGCTGATGCTCAACATGAGTGGTGGGACTTGGGGGATTTCTCTTAAACTGCTCTGTGCTTCATCTGCCCCATCTGCATTGTGGGCCCTTCCAAAGACAGGGAAGTGCCAGGGGTATTTGGGTGTAAAGCACTGAGCAGGGTACACTTCTCACTGATTACCTCAGGAACCTCATGGCATTAACCTCCAAGTTGTTAAACAGGAATTTTTTAAGCTCTGCAGGTTATCACAAAGGTCCTGGAAAAGTTATCTAGGACTAAAAACTGTCTCATCTAATGAAATAGTGCAGCAATGCCCATTCTTATTTGGGAATGAGTAGGCAGCACTGATTTATAGTTATTGATCTCAGTGCTTGGCAGGTAGTGAAACCTTCTGCAAATTACAGCTGCTCCCCTAAAACTGCATTTGCATAACTTCTTTGTAAGTCAATCTTGAGCCTTTTCACCATAATAAAAGTTATCAATATTTAAAGAGATGTGAAAAGTAACCACACACACACACATGCTCCCTTCCACTTAGCTTCTTAAACACTGACATCTCCTTTGGGTGATTACAAGGAACTGCAGAGCAAGATTTGGAACAAATCAGAAAAAAATCTGACCTTCAACTCTTCTGGCACACCACAGAGCAAGGGAGCAATCACACACATGAGGCTCCAGCTGTTAAGTACCTTCTACATCCCACATGAGGATTATAAGATCAATACAACATTTATTGGGATCCAGCAGAGACAACTGCCTGCAACAGCTTAGTCCTCCAAGGACATGGGTACCCAGTTCTTCACTAAAAGCCCAGCTAGAGGGAACCTCATTATGAACTCCACAAAACCATGTAAGATTCCAACCATATCTGGATGAAAACATTTAGTGAGGGAGCAGTTCTGTTGATTTCTCCTGCCTTCTGCCTCTCTCACAAGTCCTGGGCTCTGCCTGATGGTAACTCTGGAGTAACAGCACTCTCAGCTGATGTCCTCAGGTTGAGGGTTCCCACAAGGACTGTGGGAATTGGGTTCCCAAATTTCCCTTAGAGCCAGCAGGAGTGGGTTGCTTAGCTCCCACGGACTGCCTTGAAAATCCTACTCATTATCCAAGGCTCTTCAGTAACCTGCCCAAATGAGGTGCCTATCCTGCATCCTACAACTCAGCTGGACAGTTCCATGACAATCACCTGTAGATTTTAACAGTAAAGTCAGGCACTTCCCTGAGCTCTGGTGAAAAAGATGGCTGTTTGTCCTTTCACTTTAAACAGGATTTGTTTGCCTGTGTTAGGAGAAAGCCGGAGCTGCCCTTTCAGTCACAGGGAGTGTGAGTCAGCTGAGCCAGTCCAGAGGCTACAGAAAAGGATGCTGGTGCCTTGCCTGCCATCAGTGCTTCACTCCTGCTCTCCTGCACTTGGATAGTCACCTCCCAAATGAGAGCTGCATGGCAACTACAGGTTTAGAAAGAAGTAATTCAAAATCATAATTAATATTTTCCCAGTTGAAAGAAAGCCTAAGGCAGCTGTTTCAGGCTGGCATCCTTAAGTAACTCACAACTTGCTTGATCTCTCAATACCAAAAGGCCAAGGCACATTATTTTCTACAGCCAAAGCCCTTCTTTTAATCCGTGACACTAAAGAGCCCCAGGGAACTTTCAAGATTAATTGCAGTCATTCAGGGTCCTCTCCATTCCTCACAGCCATCCCTCTTGGGTAAGAAAAACAAGGAAAAGGGAGCAGTCACCTGGAACAGCCTTGCCTGCATCCCCAGCCCTGCCCCTCCTCACTGGCACCAGCCCTGCACAAAGCTTTCTCTCCCACTGATTCCTTTGTTCTTGCCACTTCCAAGTAATTTCTAAAATAAGATCATTTCTCCCTAGGTGCCTGGAACATTGATGTAAATGAAGAGTAAGCCAAAGTGTATGTATTTATTCTCTTGAGACATTGATAATTTCTTTGGTCTGTTCAGCCTTATCTCTCTGTCTCCTCAAGTGTGTCTCAGAGCAACTGTATCATTTGTGAGGGCTGGCACTGAAGAGTAAGTATTTGTGTGTATTTAAGCACACATATATAATTAAATAAATGCAAATAAATATAAATTGATACACACACCAGTGTCTATGGGATGAATTGATGAGAAATGACAGGTTGTGGGAATAAAAAAAACCAAAACAAACAGTCCCCAGCACCCAGCAGCTGTGTGACACAGCAGAACTGAGCTGGAAGAGCACATCAAAGTCCTTGCTCTCAGGTGATGGGTCTGGTGAGGATCCCAGTTAAATCACTGGAAAACTTCAGCACCTTCAACACAACACGAGCAGAGCCACTGAGGGCTTTACATGGAAGTTGTCTTCTTTATATTTTGATCTGTGTTCTCAGATGCACCAAACTCCACAGAAGGGTGCAAGGGAAAGAAATGACACCCCTCTTATCTAAATGTCTTTTGCTCATTACATTTCCCAGGCCTTTTATTTTGAACTGTGACTGTTCCCTGATTGCCAGCTTTTGGAGCAGACTCTTGGTTTGCTCTGCACTATGCTGATGGTGGCATAATAAGGGAGCTCTCCAGTCAGCCTGAGGTCAACAACTGCAGCAGTAATAGAAAGAAATAATACTAATAAAACCCAAACACATCCACACCAGAAAGGAATACTAATAAAACCCCTAAAACATACACACCCATCCTGACATGGATTTTACAGCACCATTTATTATATAAAACAGGTTCAACACCTCAGCAGGTCAGAGCAGCTGTATGTTGCTACCCATATAAATAGATAATTTGGTTTATGAGACCAGGTTAGCAGTAACACACACACATGGCTCTCTTCCAGTCTAATTTCTAACAGATCTGTGTTCACAGCACAGAAGCAACCACTCTCCCTTTACAGAGCTTTCCATAAGCTTTACCAGTGCCCTGAGTTAAAAAAATCAAAAATTTAGAACATAAGCCTGTAAAAATTTGAATTGCACTGCACCACCTCCCGTTCTGCTGCTAAATACACACCTTCCCTCCCTAGCATGGTTTAACTTGGCATTTTAGAGAAAGCAGTCAGTAAACAAAGACAACCATGGCCACAAAACCCTGCCAAAACCTGCTGTGAGCACTTACAAATCCAATCAGATAAGGACTGCCAGCATCTCCCAGGAGGTGTGAAGTGAAGCTCTGCAAGGCCACTGCAAAAAAAAAAAAAAAAAAAAAGGGGGGGAAAGAAAACAAAAAATGCATAAGGAAATCAAAGTAAGAACCTGTCCAACTGTCTGGAATTGCTTAGTTTATACCCAGGTCAGGACAGAGTAGACAAGCTACCCCAGTGGCAGACACAGCCACTCTCCAGTCCATGGGTGGCTCAAGCACCTGGGGAGCTCAGGTGCCCTTCCCTTCCTTCCCTTTTCCTGCTCCTCATGGACAGTGTTGAGGGAAGGAAGCTCTGTTGGGACTGCATTCTGAATTCATGAGTTTGACTCATGGCTTTGCCCATGAGACACTTGGCTATTGCCTGTGTTTGGCTTGGCTGAGGGGACAGGGAAGGTGCCTGCAGCACATCACTTGCTCAGTGCCACCAGCCCTCCAAACCAGGACCTTGCTGTCACCTGGGATTCTGTGTTTTCTTCCATAACAAAGATATAATTTTGTTTTCTAAACCAGAAGCAATACAGGTCAGTATGAAAGGTCACACATCCTCCCCTCTCACTCCACCTCGTGTAATTTTATTCTCTGAAATCCGCAAATCCACTTGTGAAAAGTAACAAAGACAAATAAGGAAAATTTTCCATAGCCAAGATGCTGTAGCTTGGTCTCCACCCCTCTAACAGGACATGACACTCTGGGCCAGGTCATGCAGAATCAGTCTGACAACAGAGGATCAGTGAAAACCATAAATTATTTCCCATTAAGGGAACAGAGGTCACAGAAAACAGAGCCCTAACCATGGACAGGAATGGAAGATGACAGAAACATCCCCAATAAACCTCTGTCTTATGGAATAACCTTAATTTTATAAGACACATTTAGGAGCAGAAAAAGTTAATTGTTTCCTGAATAAAACTTGTGAAAGAAGCTGGCAAGGCCACATATCCCAGTTTAGAAATGGACCTGATTCAAAGGTTAAGTCATGAAGCATTCAACAGGTCTCTGCATCCAAGTGAGCTTTGTTTCTACTTCTAAGCACTGAACCTTGTTCTGCCTTTTTGTGTTGCTCTGAAGGGATATTTACCCTGCCAGAAATGACTCTCTTCTGTAGCTATTTGTAGACCTTGGTCTCTTTTACTGAAGCACTTTCTCTCTGATGAGCTGCCCCTGGTCTCTTCAGAAGCAATGCCTTCCCAGACTTCAACTTGTCCTTGCAATCCTTTCCTGTAGCCATTTTTGAATTAAATGTGATGTGTCTCAGGACTGGCACACCCCCAGCTAAAGATATGGAGTCATGAATTCACTTTGGCTGATTGAGGCAGGGAGAACTCCCTGCTCAACAGCTCCAAAGCTCAGGACCTGAAGCACTGTTTTGGTGTTTTAAGATTCTTGCTTAGAGCAGGTGAGGATCCCTGTCTGCAGGAGAAAGAGTCAGCCAGAAAAAAAAAAAAGAAGAAAAAAAAATAATAAAAGAAACCTTAAAAAATCCACGCTACACAGAACTGATGCCTGTTCAGAAGGATCATCTCATTTCAAGCAGACAATTAGGGAAGATGGGTAAAATAAATGAAATGCTTTTCCTTAGGGTTTGAACATGTGTTTTGAGAATGATCTGCCAGTTCCTTCATTCCTGGTTTGAGGAAGCTGCAAATACAGCCTGCTAATGCACTTGGGTGCCACCCATTAGATGGAGACCCTGTTAAACTGGTGTGCAAGAGGAGAGCAAAAGGCAATCAGATCCACAGCAGCTGAAGGTGTTAAGACACTGTCCCCCTTTTGCATCCAGGAGCTGAAAACAGACTTGAAGGCCCACAGACATCCCAAGAGGAAAATAAGGTCTAGACTTTATCAGAGACACAGAAATGTAGTGAAGGTCACACTGCAGAACAGTAGGAGAGCTGCACAATTCATTACCATACCCCAAAGATGAAGGGTCATGGGTGCAACCTGCAGAGATCAGACATGGGGAAAAAGAAAAAGGAGAAGAGAAGAGAAGAGAAGAGAAGAGAAGAGAAGAGAAGAGAAGAGAAGAGAAGAGAAGAGAAGAGAAGAGAAGAGAAGAGAAGAGAAGAGAAGAGAAAGAGAGAAAGAGAGAAAGAGAGAAAGAGAGAAAGAGAGAGAGAAAGAGAGAGAAAGAAAGAGAGAGAAAGAAAGAGAAAGAAAGAGAGAAAGAGAGAAAGAGAGAAAGAGAGAGAGAGAGAAAGAGAAAGAGAGAAAGAGAAAGAGAGAGAGAAAGAAAGAGAAAGAGAAAGAAGGAAAGAAGGAAAGAAGGAAAGAAGGAAAGACAGAAAGACAGAGAGAAAGACAGAGAGAAAGAGAGAAAGAGAGAAAGAGAGAAAGAGAAAGAGAGAAAGAGAGAAAGAGAGAAAGAGAGAAAGAGAGAAAGAGAGAAAGAAAGAAAGAGAGAAAGACAGAAAGAGAGAAAGACAGAAAGACAGACAGACAGACAGACAGAAAGAAAGAAAGAAAGAAAGAAAGAAAGAAAGAAAGAAAGAAAGAAAGAAAAAGGAAAAGAAAAAGGCATTTTTCTTCTTCCTACCTCTCCCCAGCTCAGACAGGTGCAATGGAAAAGCATTCTGCAAGGGCTGTGTGAGAAAAGGGCATCTGGGAAGATAAAGTGAAATTCTACTAATTCAAGAGTCCCGAGTTGTGCAGCTCTGTGAAACAGGGAATCTGAAACTGATGTGGAAATACTTTTCTTTCTATAAAGATTTTGGTAATAATCCTGAGAAGAAAGGCTGCCTGGCTCTACATTCTATCCATTTCCTTAGCAGAATGACAAAGGAAATGGTAAGTTTATTCACAACTTACCATTTGCAAGGAGTGGCAGTGAATTGGTGCCAGATGGAGGAAGAAGCTTGACTGATTCCTGTATCATATGTGTGTGTGCATGTATGTACTTATACATGTGAATACACACACATATTATACATAACTTTGCATTTATATCTGTGTTGTTCACACATGTAGTTTTGCAAGCAGCAATACAATTTGCAGCAAGTTTTCAGTTTCCCTGGATAAAGAAATTTGTGCCCAAACGGAGGAGATTTAGTCTGGAATCCAAGTGACAAGTAGTGTCACCCTGGCCCCCAAACAAAATAGCTCAACACACAGCAAGCAAATAAACATGACATTTTTCCTCCTCCTTTAAAAAGATGTTGGAAAGAATAAGAAGGCTTAAAGCCACCTCTCCAAAACACCAAAAAACAAAACAAAACAAAACAAAATACTCAGCCCTATCCTTGCTTAAAAAGCGTTTTATACTGGTGGAGAGGAAGTAGTTGGTAGCAAACATTTTCTCCTGTTCTAGGAAGAGAGCAGTAAATTATAGCTTTAAATGGGCGTTTTGATACTAAAATAGACCTAAACTCAAACCATAAACCATCAACCATCTGCTTTCAAAATCCCACAGAAACTGGAGGTGGGAGAGCCACAGCAGCCAGGGTGGAAGACTGTGGGATGGTCCTGGCTCATCTCTGGCTCCAGGTCCAGAGAGAGGCAGCAGAGAGGATGGGAAGGGAGGCTGACCAAGCAGCTTTGGCAAACCTCTGCTCTTTAAATGGAGGTTCAGAAAGCCCATGGTTTAGTGCTGACATTCCCTTCCTGCAGTGGAACCAGCAGAAGGAGTTGGTCTGAAATAACTTCACCAGGAAAGCCAAGGGAGAGATCATCTTTCTCCCAGGATGTGCCAAAGAGGTGAATCCTGATGTTTTATGTTTAACCTTTGATAGAAAACTCCACTACCTCAAACACTTTGCTGCCCTTTGGGGGTCAGACAGTAATCCTTAGGACATTACATCCTGACCTCTTGCAGCTCCAAAGGCAAACAGATGGTGACTCCATTCCAGACACCCACAAAGCCTGGACATAGCCCAGTGTCCCCATTGTAACTCCTGGTCAGGAAAGGCAAAGGCTGAGATCCTGAGAAACCAGCCCAAGAGAGACCCTTCACTCCAGCTAGGTGAACACTGCCTGCAAAAAAAACTTTTAACTAAACTAAAAGGTGGCTGAGCTGATTTCCACAGCACGGCATGGGGCAGCACACATCCATCTGCACCCCTGTCCCTCCTGGCCAGAGCCCTGCTCAAAAGTTTGAAGTGGGCTGTGTGCCTTCATCCAACAACACTCCTCACCTGGCCTGAAAATCTAAACCCCCAGCACTCAGGTCACTGGGGTGTGGAGGTCCACTGAGAGAAGCAGCAATGAAAACTTCTGGCTTCTGCTGTAAAAACAGGGCAGTATTTCATACAACATGAATAACTGGGATTTATTTATAGGGAAGGTAATCAGAAAAAAAGCAACATTCCTCCAAGCATTTAGCTGAGCACCATGCTTTGTCTCTTTCAAGCCTCAAGGAAGACTTTAACTTTACAGCAGAACATTAAAGCAGCTTCTCTCATGACCATTCAAAAAAGTATTAATGTTTTAAAAGAAAAAAAAAAACAATATGTGGAGTATTTTCTGCATGAGTGTCAGGACTCTGTATAAACTGGAGGATGGTTTTATCCAGCAGAGACCTAAAGATGTGATGGCAGTACCTGATCCCTTTAAATTGCTGACTGCCTCTAACACAAAAAAGCCACCAAGCCTCTGTCCACCCTCTTTATTTTTGAGCTGTTCTATGGAGGAAAAACCCCACTATTAGGACCAGATTCCACCAAGTCCCAAGCACTCAGCAGGTCTCAGAATGTTACACACTTGCCTGCTGCACTGAAACTCATTCATTACTGCTGTTACAAGGCAGTTTTAATGCTACTTTGGAGTTCTGGTAATTTTTAGGTAAATTTGTAAGGATGCCTGATGAAATCTGCTTCATAATTAGCATGCACCATAAGAACCATCCCCTCCCCTTCCCTAAGCACCATCTGAGCATGTGCCAGGGAGGAGATGTGGAGCATTGTGCTCAGGAGAATAAGGCCTGTTTTGTACAAATTTGCATTTGGAACAAATATCAGCCTTTTAAAATCTCAGGCAGTGCAGTAAGTACACTCTGCAGTGCTGACACTTTCTCCAGCCCAGCACTCATCACCTTGGACTGCAGACATCACCTGTGACACTGCCAGCAGCAGTGGATGCAATGGGAGCATCAAGCTAGGAAGAGCCAACAATTAATTACATTTGAAGATAATAAGCAAACATCCTCGTTTTGCCAAGGAAATTAAAGTTGCAAAGCCTCTGGAGATGCTCCCCAGCTTGCTCAATAGGGCTCTTAGGTAGTCATGAGATTTATAAAATCTTGGGAGAGCTCAGATAAATCATTTGGGATGCAGTTTCCAAAAAAGCCTCACTTCTGGCATAATGAACTCAGCAGGAACTGTGTTTAGCCAGTATTGAGAGCTTTTTATCCGTGAAAACAGGGTAATATTTATGTATATGATGAAAATGTTGTTAAGCTTACCCTAATAATGCTTTTAAATGCCTCAGCAGCCTCAGGCAAGAACAGACACACTTTTGCTTACACCAAATAAATAGTAATCAGTAGAAATTAATTTGCCAAACATTTAAAGTGCATCTGGCTCGAGCATACCCCACCCTTCTCTAGCTAGGACTTCTCACACAGCTGTCTGTCAAACCTGGCTGTAAGCCCTGGCACTCACCTATTGTCTGACTAAACATCCTCTCAAACCCCCTGTGTAACAGGAATGCACTTCAGACCATCTGTCTGCAGCCTCACATTGATCTAAGTGGGTGCTTACATTTATTTGTGGAGCACTTTTACAGGTTTACTCATGCTGATAATGCATTAAGCTGGGCATTATTTATGACACCCAGTTCATTTCTCCTAGCAGACAAGAGTTGAAGGCAAGAGCTGAAGAGTTGGCAGCAGCTACCAAACCCCAATTTTTAAAACATGGTTTTAGTTTATTCCCTGCCTTTTGGAAACTGGAACTATGAAATAGTTTCCACTGATTTCCAGTCACTTCTTAGGGAGTTCTGTTGCACTAAAGCAACATAAGGAATTGCAAAGGCATCCCTACAAAATGCAACTGGCTGTGGATGCTAGTCCCATAAGACAGCTGGCAAGCCCCATAAAAGCTATTAAAAAGCTCCAGGATACTGAAGTGACATTGAACTCAACACACAACAATCTCAGTAATTAAAATGGGAGAATGATGGCATCCTCAGTACACCTGATACAAAGAAGTGGTTGGTAGAAAAATGTCTTTTGGGGTAAGCTTGAGACAGCACAGTGAAGTTTCTGCTCTCTCTCTGGCACAGATTTTCTGGAGAACCTTGAACATGTCCAGCAGGTTCCCTCCCTCCAACTTCACAATGTGGGCAGCAGAAGTGACCACCTCAGCTGCTCATTAGGAGTCACTGCTGGAAGACTGCAGATGCCAACCCCTCACTTGGTTCAGCCAAGGATAGGGAGGATTTTAAAACTCTCTTATTTAAGCCCTAAAGGTAATCCTGGGCAGAGAGCTGGGAGTGCTCCTGGGACATCACAGCCAAAGGCAGGAGGCAGCAGAAAACAGCTCCCAGTATAGCACTAGGTGGTGTTCCTCAACACAGCTGCACATCTGTAGGTGCACATCTGTCTAAGTGTTGAGCCAGCACTTCATGAACAACCAGGGCAGCCTTGAACTCAGCACAAGCTGCAGAAACCCCACAGAGTAAACCCCCATTCAGCCCCTGCAGAGCTCCATCACACTAAAGGTAAACTGGAAAGAGGAATGATAATTAATTGATAATTAAATGATAATTAATTGGTAATTAAAAGCTGCAAACTGAGGTGCCCTGATAACCTTGGCTTCTCTGGGCTTTGTTCACATTTGAGAGGAGTGGAATTCACACCCCACCTCCCAAAGCATTCTCCACACACAGGAGTTAAAGACTGAAAGTTCATCAGACAACTCCAGAGCTGCCCTCAAATACAAGCACAACCTTGGACTTAAATCATAAACAGAACTTAAGAAGAAGCTTGAAGGTCTTTGCTGAGTCAGTATATCAACATCATTATCTTTACATCTAGGAATACTGGGCCAGATTGTTTTCTTGTTGATGTATGCACAAGCAACAAATACAAGTCAAGGGAGTTTCCTGTTGATGCCAGACTGATTATATTTTTAGTTCTGTCAACAACCTGTCAAAAGACCTCAGGCAAGTCCTGTAATGGTTCTGTGCCCTAGTTTCTTTTTCACACAATAAACAACAAGCAACTTCCCCTCAAAATGGCTTTTCAACATAGTGTATATCTGATAGGCTCTGAATGCCTGGGATGGAAGCATCTTCAAAAGAAGCAAGGCTCTCCAAAAACAGACCAATAAACACGAAAACCTCAACACAGAGGGGCAGCTTGCTGATTTGCCAGACTTTTAAAAGTCTGTGGTAGAGAAAGAATGGTAAATGAAGGACACGAGGTGAAAAAATCCCTGAGAGTTTCCTCTTGGGCAAGGTGGACATAGTCCAAAAAATTCTTTATACTTTCTTTTCCTCTCTCCTCTCCCAGAGGTTGTTTTCTATTGTGTATGTGTTGAATGGTGGGTTTGCTGGAGTTAAGCCAAAGAGAGAGGTAGATGGCTGCCTTTGTGGTCAGAGGAGGGAGGGAGGGAAGGATTTCCTATTCAGAACAAAGCTGAGTTATTGATAACAAAATCTGTTAATGTGCTGACCAGTAGGAAATGCTGACTGGTTTCTTTGCATGTGGGATTTTGCACAAATACTTAAAATTTGGGGAAACTATTTGAATTTAGTCACTGTCTTTTCTGGACATCTCTCCTTGGTGTGCAGAACAAATGATAAGAAGAATATTTTTTTTTTTTCTTTCTCTCTATCTCACTTTCCTTTTCAGCAAGTAAGGAATATAAAATTTTTTTAAAAAAAAGAAATAGGCTACAGTAGGGGCTAGGAATTTGGAAGAAATTGTGAACTTTGGGTTGTTCTTGCAAGCTGACAAGCTGTTCTGGCCACCAGAAGAGAAAGATTGTTCCACAGTACACTCACCATTAGTATGTCTGCTGTGATAGCCCAGTTTGAAAACAGAAGAGTTTCTCCGATAAAAATGCAAATCTGTTGTAACAAAACACACAAAAAGGAGAAGATTTATTCACTTGACATTCAAAGGAAAAATAACCTGTCACAAACTTTCCTTTGGTGCTTATTTGTCTCAAAGCTACACAATAAACTCCTTGTTGCTGTTGTGGTTTATCCTGAATATTAGAAAAATAGAGATTTTTATCAGAGCTGTAGAGGACTGCCCTGCAACTTCATTAGTGTAAACTGCTTATGATCTACAGAGCAGCTAAATAAAAGGTTGGCAGATTTGGTAACAGCAGAATATGAGAAGCCAGCAAGAAGAGACAGCACTGGGCTTCCTTACTTAAATCCCTCTGTTCCAGAAAGCCATCTGGAGAAGGCAAGAAGGCCACAGCTCCCCAAAATACATCCCTAGGAATCAAGTTTCATGTTCAGCCCTTTAGCAAACCAAATGAGGGTCTCTACCCACAGTGTGCAAGATCCCCTCCTTCCCCTGAGAGCACATTCTGTCCTTTTTTTTTGGGGGGAGGGGGATATATGTCAGAGCACTCTAACAACTCAACCATTAGATGGTTAATATCTACCTACAGTCAAAGACAGTATTTAACTCTGAGGTTTGCAACATCACTGTCTTACAGTGAAATAGAACTCTTGACTGTGGAGATGGTCAACATGATACATTCAAAGCCCTTGTGTATGCAGTGGGATGAGAGCTGCTTTTGGTGGTGGTGGTGTACAAACAGCCCCCACACATCCTTTCCCCCTCTGGCCCTCCCTCCTCACTCAGTCACATCTCAGTGGGGCTGGTATGATGGAGCCAAGCAGGGATTCAGAGCAAGAAACAGAGATGGAACAAAGAATCTTTTGCTTGGGAAAGAGGTAGGGGAAGAGGGATTTGTTTGGCTTATTTTTCTTATTTCTGTTCCCCAGTGCAGTCCACTAAATGGTTCTACAAACACTTACAGCAGGTAAAGAAGTGGAAATGATTAAGAGGAGAAACTGGCTTCATCACTACAAGAGATGTTTAGCAGACTGAGTCCAATGGAGTGTGGGTGAGACAGCTTCAGGAGGAACACTGCCTCCATCCCAAAGTTTTTTACCCCTATTTCAGTAAATGAACCTTTTGCTTCTATGACGTAGGCTGACAATTGAACAAGGAAACATAGGTTCAACAGGATGAAAAAACAAGAATAGAAAATCTTCTGAATGTGCAGAAGAGCAGAAAACATTACAGAAATAACCAGACTTCTACAAAGTCTGCCCTCTTCCTCACCAGCAAGAAGGCAAGCAAAGATGCACTACTAAATTCCCCCCAAAAGCTGGGTTTTGTCTAGCTAATCAATTTCTTTTTGAGTCATCTAGAGAGAAAAAATCACTCCTGGAATCCCTACTGGTAGCTAGAGACTAATAGCTATGGAGATTTGAGATTTGGATTCAGGTAATTGAAGATTCCCCTTTTAATTGCCTTATGCTCACTTTTTATTATGTTGAATAGGCTGCAATTCATTAATGCAACAAAGCCAGCAAGAAATACAGATGGATGTTGTTCTGTGGTGTTCTAGGTGTCCTTGGGGGGCCCTGACAGGAACAGCCACTGTTCCAGTCCCTATTGCTGGCCCAGATGCATTTTGGGGTGGGATTGGGACCTCCAAGATCAGCAGCTCTGGCTCTGATGTGACCACCACAATGGCCTTTCCCACACACTGGTTGAAATTGTTGAAACCCCTCAGACCATCAACCTCACTGCCAGGAATGGTCTGCTTTATTTAGCAATTTAGTCTTACTCACTGACCTACAGAAAGCTTCCTCTATTTGTTTCTAAAATTGTCTTTGTTTCCCACACATTCTCCTTTCCCTATCCCCTCTTTTTTGTGACTGGATCTGCTTCCTCTCTGGTGGTGTCTGAGACAGTCACTATGGCCCAGCTGGCCAGCTAGGAAACCTCCTCTTTCCATTTTCCCACTCCACTGCTCTGCCTTGAACTTGGCTTTCACTGGTGATGACAACTGCCAAGCTAAGGAACACGGATCCAAGGAACCAAGGTGCTGCCAGCAGTTGAAGCCATGGGTCATGTAGCAAGGATATACCTTTGTGGGCTCTTGGGACCTGCTCTGAAATCAGTCCTACTACAGTTTTGCAGCTGCTGCTGCTGGGGTTCTGCAGCTGGACAAATTAAACTGAGCTTGGGAAAGATGTAATCACACTTCTGAACGCAGCACCCACATGCCCTGCCTGCTCGTACAGTGCTGCAACAGGCAACTGCTTGCCTTAAGGTTATAGAAATTACATCCACATCCACATTTATAAATTGTTACATTCAGCAAGAAAAACTTGCCCCCTTCTGCAGGAATTCAGCACAAGTCCCATAAATCACTGAGGTGCCACCAGCTTCAGAGCGGGCCGGTTTTGGATGGTTGAATCTGTGTTTCAGCCAACATGTTCCCATGAAAAATGTGCTTAATATGTGGATACTGGTAAAGGAAATGAGGAACAAGAGGAAGATCAAAAACTAGGACAAAAGATACTGACATTAAAAAAGTCTCTCCTTTAGCTGCTAATGGGGATTTATAAAAATGAATTCATCCACTGCAAAGGGCATATGAGGATATGTGGCACTTCTGCTGGAGTGAGACCCCAGGGATGCTTACTGCAAATAGGGCAACCTCCAGAATAGATCAACAGCTCCTGAAATGGCCACAGTTTTAACTCCTGACACACTTCTAGAAGCCTCATTTTACACTGAGATTTCAGCTCTAAAGATATATCCTCCTCTGAATCCAGCTGTGTTGTATAATCTCTCCCCATCACCATTTGGTGGCCAGTTGCTCAGCTGTGATGAGCTGAGAGAAGTTATGTCCCCTTCAGTGATCAATTCCCCCAAACTTCTTCTATGTTATCTGCAAAGTGCATAAGTGTCTACATCTTCATTATCTGTATTTCCCTCCAAAATGCTGGGTAAGACTCTCACGTGTATTCCTCAATTTGAAGGAAGTCTAATTCCATCTCAGTGTTGGGCAACATCAGTGCCTCAGAAGCAGTAGGTTAGTCACCATCACCATGTCAACAGAAGATCCCTAGGGTTGAGCCTGAGATGCTGTAAAAGCTCCCAGGCAAGTTTTTACCCTGGGAGTTGCTGTTTCTGGAAGTTCATAAAATGTCTTTGAGGAACTGAAAGAGATGCAGAAAGGGAGGAACAAGAAGAACTTGACAGGGTGTCAAGAGGAAGGCAAAGCAAAGCATCTCTCTCCAGCCATTTGGAGATTCAAACTAGTCTCAAATTTCCTGTTGAAAACTCTCAGTTACAAGGATGCCACACAGCTAATGGGCTTCAGGTTTGAAACCAAACATTTCAAAGCGTCCATATTTTGGAAAGAGTGGGACCTAAAGATATGCAAATTGCTGCTTTAAGGAGCTGGACTACCACACAAAATACATGTGCTGCAAGGAATAAGAATTGATTGAACTATGCAGCCAAGCAAGATGGTAAAAGAACTACAAGTGTCTGGGCAGCTCCATGACAGAGAATGCTGTTTTATTCCACCTTTCCAGCCACTTCTACTACTGCCAGTAAAAAAGACTGGATGGAAAAAACCGGTCTGACTACCTGCTCCAAATAGGAGTGGCTGCTACAGAACTGGAAAAGCAGCTGCTTTCAGGGACCAAAACCACCTGCAAGGCAGGACTGAGCAGGGAAGAGAAGGTACATGTGTTCAGAGGAGGAAGAGAGCAGTGAGGCAAGGAAGAGAGCTGTGAGGGGCAAGGTCATCATGCCAAAGGATAGGAAGGTCCTCTCCAAAGAAACAAAAGCCAACAAGCCAAGAAACACAAAAGCAAGTGCTCTGCTAATTCTTGCTGGAGTGCTGAACACTTCATTTCATGCTGATGTCACTATCAATTGAAATGAAAAACAGTGATCTGGTGGCCACCACGACTCAGTGTGAGAGAACATCATCTCATGGGGACCCATCTAAATGCTTGGAAGTGATAATTTTAAGGCTCTGAGGCAATGAGGAGTTGAAAACCAGTAATCCTTTAGTTTTAGCACAGTGTGAGCAATGACAGGCATAGTACAGAAGGTCTGGAAATACCACCATGCTGGGGAACAGACCAGAACATTGCTCTTGCTTTTCATGGTCATGCAGAATGAATGCTGTTTCAGGGTTAAGAGCCAGAACACAGCTGTCAAGGAAGCTCCCAGAGATGAGAAAATCCATCCACAAATGTTATTGTATCCTTTGCAGAATAAGCTATTATCATAGGTTTTGAGACAAGGAAGGTAACCTGGCCCATCATGCTGTCCACCAAATCTAAGTTTTCCAACTCCAGAGCCACAGAACAGTCTTTCCTTCACTTCAGACCAATAAGACTTAAACCAGAATGTAATTAGATACTGCTACACCAGGTAACTTTGCAAGACAGGTCTCCTAATGCCAAGGAATTGGATCCTCTGGGATCCTGGAGGATTGCAATAGCATTGAATGACACAGAAAAACAAGGACTTGTGTTTGAAACTTGCCTGGAAAGGTTAATTCAGTTGCTACACCAACTCAACTGATGGCACCACTGTGATAATACCTTGTGTTGTGAGACTGATAGCTCCAGCACAGACCTGGGCTCCCCTTGGGGTGCTAACCCAAGAGAGCACCAGTAACAGGTGCTGTGCCAGTATTTTCTATTTATATTAATTTATAGTTGTCAGCTTGGCCATAGATCAAACTCCTGGTGATTTACAAACAATAATGATCTAAGCTACCCTGATCCTTTTTCATCTAAGAATCCTCATTTTTGCAGAAGCAAACCAAAGTTAAATAACTTGTCCCCTGTCACATGCAGAATCTCTAAAGAGAGTTCAGATCTCCAATTCCCCCATCAGCACATCAACTAAATTCTTGTCTGCTTTCTAGGCATCAGGTTGCCAGCAACAGAGAAAACATATTTAGGGCTACAGAGAGGCAATGTTACCTGTAACAAATGTATGGATCAGCCTAACAACATCATCAAGTAGGCTTATATTCCTCATACCCCCACCATATGCAGGTATAACTTCCCTCTGCAAATCACTAACTCTTTACTAGATTTACTGCTGTGTTTAAGATAATAAATTGTTTCTAAGGTGGGTTAAATAATACCACCTCTCTATGTACTTACACAATGCAGAACAGTCACATAGCTATTAAAAAAAAAAAAAAGAAAAAAAAAGATGAAAAGGAGACCAATTGTTGTTAAATTTTGGAGAACAGTACTTCCAGCTTAGAAAAGGGGAGGACTTTCTGCACAAAGAGACTCAGAAATGAACATGTCTGCTGTCAGGTCTGAAAAAAGAGAAAAATCAGAGGTCTGGCTGCACAAAAAGGTGGGAGGGAAGAGGCAGGTAGAGGGATGTGCCAGATCTCTTCACTCTGAGACTGTTTACAAGAGGAGGATCAATGCTTGGCCAACCAGTAACACCCTCTCACAGGCTGTCTGAGGTGATCTTTTTTCTGCTGATCACTGAAGCAAAGGTTAATTCTAGAACATGTCACAAACCAGAGGATCAAATCTCCCCCTGACACTTTCTAAATAGCCAGAGTAGACATTCTTGGTTCTGTCTTAACATTTTCAGACTTACTTTCTTCCTGTATTGCCCCATAACAATGGCAGCCAGTGAAATACCTGGAAAAGCTGGTGAGGGAATTTTTAGGATGTCAGGGAGTGGTAGGACATGGGGGAATGGATTCAAACTAGAGGAGGGGAAATTTAAATTGGATGTTAGGAAGAAGTTCTTCTCCATGAGGCACAGGTTGCCAAGAGAGGTGGTGGAAGCCCCATCCCTGGAAGTTTTTAAGGCCAGGCTGGACAGGGCTCTGAGCAACCTGAGCTGTGGGAGGTGTCCCTGCCCATGGCAAGGGGGTTGGAACTGGATGATCTTAAAGGTCCCTTCCAAGCCTGAAAATTCTATGATTCTATGAAATAACCATGTCCAGGCTACTGCTAGAAATGCAACAAGGAACCACAGTAGACTCACTGGTTGGGTAACTGTAAGTGAATTCTCCTGGGTCAGCAGAGTGTGGGAGCTAAGGGCAGGCTTTCAGGAATTGTCCCAGCCATCTCATGCTTTCCCTTCAAAAACTTCTCCCAGTTCTCAGCCTTCTCCATGTGACACTGAAGGGGAACCTGGGACCTTGCTCAGTGTACCTCATTTCTGCTGAAAGCCAGATTGTAGCCTGTGGCTGTATTATTATACTTGAGTTTTTCCTTTTCCCTTCAGTCTATTTGTCTGGGTCTTTCTGATTGTTTTTTATATACTTTGATTATAAACACACCAGGAAGGGCCATATTTTAATCTGTGAATTTGCAGCACCAAGTCTTGTGGGTTCCTGGGCTATGACTAGAACTTTCAGGTGGTATGAGAATACAGATAACAACAAATTGAAATTACATGGTAATTAGTACTGGTCTGCAGCAAGCTACCTAGGTATGGAAATTAATGGTACTTACAGGTAGCCAAAAAGCATGCCTGCAGACAAATTAGACTGTAATTATAATTTGGTACCACTGCAGCTACAACACCCTTCTTGTAAGGGAAGCAGCCAATTTTCCAAATTAATGTTCTAAAACATCAGACAAGAGCAATAGAGGTATGGAGAGAGGGAGAGACAGAACAACCCAAAGGCAGGGAACTGTGGGTTTCCATGCATGAGCTAACCCCTCAGCTCTAAATTCTGATGACAGTCAGCAAGGGGATAAGCAGCTGAGATCTCATTTTCCCTCCAGGTACCTCTAGGGAGTTCCAAATTGCCAAAAGGTAAAACAAAGGACATTGAGGAGGGGAAAAGCAGGTCCGTTGTTTCAGGCTTCCAGCGTGGACAACTCACAGACTGTTTTTTAAAGAGTTTGGTAAAGAAAGTGAGGCTGGAACATGCAAAGGGTTATACTTACATAGGCTCCCACAATGCTGCTCTTGGCAGCAACGAAGATCAGACAGATGAAGATGGCTGAGCCAAGCATGCCAACAGCACAGACAAGAGGATCAGCTCGCTGGGTTTTTAACCGGCACCATTTGGTTGCCCCAGCCCCTGTGATTACACCCAGGAAACCAGTGAAGCATGTGATTGCTCCAAAGATCAAGCTATAGAAAAAAAGAAAAAAAAAAAAAAAAGAAAAAGGGAAAAAAAAAATAAAAATGTTGTTTTGGGTTTTTTGTTTCTTTGTTTGCTTTTCTTTTATTTCTTTTCTTTTTTCCGAGTTTCTCCCCAATACTGGCATGGTCGTGGAAGAACTTATTAGGGTGAACTGAATAATGGAAATCTGCACATTGGCTTTGCAAGTTTAAAACAAAACAAATGAGCTCCGTGCTGAGTGCTTGGGATATTAGAAGTCTGCCCTGAAATGAAGACAAAACAGCAGATAAAATTCAGCCTTGTATACAGGCATTCACCCATGTACAGAGAGATGTAATGGGCTGATACTATTTCTTTGTGTGGAACTGAGCTTCCCATCAAGTGCACTGATTATGTATTCCCCAAACTAATAACCTGCACACTGATCATCTAAAGGGGAAGTATGGACAGAGCCAGCTGTAGGAAGCTTAAGGAAACCCAACAAGACCCTAAATATCAGTGACTTTCAACATACTCTGACTTTCTAACTCCTTTCAGACCACTTCAGAGAAGTCTGGTTAGATTATTTTGCTGTGATGTTACAGATTTGAAATATGTTAATTCAAATGTAAAGAGGCAGGAGTTGTCAAGGATTCTCCATATTGTCTGTGGTGGACTTGGAATATTTGGCAATCACATTACAGTAGCTCCAGGACAGCTCCAAATACAGGTGGCATCAAAGCATGGAAAACTTCTCTTTGTAAACAGCAGATGGGGAGTCTGACTGAAGCTGTATTTTCTGCTCACTGCACTTTTTGCAGAGTAGACAGACTGCCTGCTGGGCACTCTAGCTGATGGTACTCCAAACCACTAAGTAGTTTACTTGAGATGGGACTGTGTCAGCTATAGCAGGAAGGTTTTCCTGAGGTTGTTTTCCCCTCACAACCTAAAAAGCAAAGGGTCTGACAAATGGCAGGTTTTTGTATCTCTTCTTCACCTGGAGAAATGCTTTTTTTTAGCATTTTATGTTTTGTGCCGTCGCAGTGAAGTACAAAATGATGAGTTGCTTTTCATGGCTTATGTGCTGCAGGTGAGATTCTATAACTAGGACTGAAAAAACAAACCAGTGGATAACATCATGCCATCCAGAGCAACAGGTCCTGGATCGCTGCAGCGTTTTTCAGCCAAACTCAGCACACACAGTGGTTTACAGAGCAATGAAACACAGCGAGTCCTCAATCACACAGGAGGTTCTGCAGAGTGAGTCCCTGCAGCCTTAGGGGAACCCTGAATTACAGCCACCACTGTGCTCCCCAACCTGCCAGCTGATTCTGCTGCTATCACAGAAAACACCGTGGGTGTTAAGAAACCAAATTCTCTCTCAGCTCTCCAAGCATCTTCCAAGGCACAGACAGCAGTCTCGTTTCTGCTTCTGCACTGCAGCCTGGGAACTGAGACAGAGCTGAGGTCATTGCTTTCTCCCTTGGTTTGACTGCAAGTGGTGAAGAGAAGAGCAGCAATAAAACCTAGTTTACAATTGAAGCATTTCCTATCATTGTTGCAAAGACCCAGAGGAAATTACAGACATTCTAGTAACCTGACTCTGTGGGACTTGCCTGTTTCCTCTGGTAAATAAGCCCCTACCCCTTTTCCCCCCCCTCTTTAAAGCAGTGAAGTATGAATCTCACCTATCTTTGGTGCCACAGGGCTGTGAGCTGCAGGTCTCTGCTGTCTTCTGCACGACCTGTGCTCTGTGAAGGTAGAGAGGGATCCACATGCCAAGTGCCCCTGTGGCAAAGGAGACAGCTGAGGTGGCCAGTGATGAGAACACGTAGCTACGGCTGTGGAGACACAAGAGGCAAAGCCAAGAGAAGGTTTAGAAGGGAAAAGGGAAATAGGAAGAGCCCCAGGACAGGAGCCTGTATTTCAGTGACAGAACACAGTGCTCCCCTAGCCACCTCCTTTCGTTAAGGGGCAGAGATGATACAACATACAAAGCAGTGGAGGGTAAGAGACATGGAATATTTCTTGTGATGCTCCACTGAGGTGCTTCTAAGAGACCATTTTTCATGGGACAGTCTCAGAAGACAGTCAGTTACTAAGACAAGACGTGTGAACTAAAGAGCTTTCCCTGTATCACTTATTTATCTGGATTATCAGTTGCCCTTCTCCCTCCCCATCCATTCCACCATATGATTACTACTTGGAGAAGCTAACGAAAAAAGTGAGACAGAAATATTGCTAAATTAACCACCATCACTTTTCATACTCCTTTTGATCTGCATGCCAACAGCAGGAAGGCATTCTAGCCAGTAGTTCTAGACATGAAGGACACTCTAAGTGTCTGATCAGAATTCTGATGTAACACTATTCATCACTGCAAGGTTTTGCACATTCACAGGCAGCTTTCTGGAAGGAAGTGAAGCTGCTCAAACACTCACGAGCACGTTGAGTGTTTGTGCACATACACAAGCAGCACCCAAGCACCTTCAGTGCTCCTGCAGTCAGTCCCATGTGGCTGTATCATCATATGTATTTAAACTTGCCATGCAGTGCAAGCTTTTGTGTATCTCCTGCTTTTAAATTGCTCTGGCATTTAACTCTCTCTTTCGCTTCAGCAGAGATCATCTCTCAAGGAAGAAAAAGGAACTAAGCACCTCAACAACAGTGGCAGAACAATTAATAGAGGTACACAGCAATTTTTACACTTCAAAAGCCTCGATCTGTCTGAAGTACGAGCCAAGCATAGCAGAGCCTCCCTCAGATCTCAATCTTGGAAAGGTTAGAGCAAAAACTGGGATCCATCATTGTCACTGCAGTCAACACCTTGTGAAAATGAACTGTGCTTGTCGTTCCTCCATCCACAGCCTCAGCTTCCTGCAACTCCCTTCATGTTGTCACTTTTCACAGTGCTAAGTACCGGGTCCTGGATGCTTCAATTCAGCATTAGAGGCAAAGTGTGCTTTTTAATAGAGAGCTCTTACTTTCTAATCAGAGCTTTCATGTCTCTTAGCCATGAGGTCCGAGCCTTCAGCTGTCCCCCAAGTTGTTCAACATTTCCTCTTTTAGCAGCAGGTACAAATATCAAGATGAGTGTCCCTGTTATCATTCCCAGGAGTGGAGATACCTGCAAGAAAGGATCAAGGAATTAGCACAGGAGTTGGCAGGGTTTGTTCTGATGAGTCAGTAGGAACCAGATTACATTGGTTTCGTTCCAGCAACTCGATTCTTTACAGCTATCCAGACCCTGTGAACAAAGACACTGAGGCATCTGCTCCTTTCCTTCCTCCCTGTCATTCCCTGGATTCTCTTATCTCACTCTGGAAACATGCAGCTTTGAGAACACTCTGATTAAGGCAGTCCATCTCTTTATGTTTGTAAAGTACCAGCATTCATCTAAGAACAGTTTTTCAGTGATGTTTAACTCTTTGGAGAGCTACTCCCAGCTAAGGACCCAACTATTTTCTGGGAGAGCACAGAAGCCTTTTAAAGGCAGTGAGGAGGCCAGGTGAAAGAATTTTGGACACAGGGAGCATGCTGGCTTTGAATATCCTTGTTTGATTTGCATCCCTCTTCCAGCTAAGCCACAATGGGTTGATTCTATGCTGATGTTTCTATGAATGGCTTCTCATTCTCAGGCAGCTTCCACAGATTACAGCAGATGAAGAAATTGAAAATTCAGGCTGGAAGATAGGAAAACATGTTCAAGGGTTAGGTTTCCCAGTGTCCAATCCCTTCTTCCAATCACCAGACAAAATTACAAAGATCCTATAGTGTTTTGCAAGCTACAAAGGTGATTCTTGTCTTGACACTGAAGTTCCATCATTGTCAGAATGGAAATAGGAACATGGATTTTCACAGAACTATCATCTCTTCTATACATGCCATTTTAGAAACAAATTCCTCTTAAAAATTAAAAAAAAAAAGTTTCCAATAATAACCTGTGAATAGCCTGTACACAAAGAGCAGTGTTCCACATTTAAACATGGCAATCCTGAATTCTTCTAGGAAAGGGAAGATAAGACCTTAAGTCTATTTCAGAACTGGAAAGACAGGAAAATCCCTCTTCCAGGGATAAGTGAAGCCTGGTACAGTTTAATATTACAACTGAACAAAAAACACAGCACTGGTAAACAAAAATAGAAATGCTGTGATTTTCTAGGGCCATAAAATTTAAAGTGTCTTTGACTTTTATCTAAAGGCTTAATCCCCCAACAGGACAATATCCACGGATACTCAGCAATGCTCCAGTGAAACAGTGACATTACTGCCAGATCCAGAGACAAAGCTGCCACTTGCCAATGTGCTCTTCTGCCTTCTTCAGCCCAGTGAAGTACAGATAATTCCTGACCTCCCATGGATTTGAAGACTACAGGAGATCACAGAGGGAATCTTTCACATCACACAAAAGCACAGTAATTGCCAGAGGGATGGAGGCTGCTTCACACTGATGTCTGGAAGCTTTCTACATGTGCTGTTTGATTGTAAGAACTAAGCAATGCTGTCCAAAACAACCATCACAGAAGTGTTCAGCTTGTCAGGTTTCCCAGGATTCTGCATGGTCAAGGAATCATGCATCAGTGTGTCATTTGTAGTGGAAATTATCCCAGTCTTGCAGATAGCCTGGATTTCTCAGGATGATAACTATGGAGCTTTCTTCAGAAGAGAAAGATGCTGGTGAGGATTTCTTTGCACAAATTAAGCCTCTGACTTGTACAGAAAAACAAGAGCACTCCAATGCATCAGCCTTGTTAAAGCCCACTGGAGGAGCTTTGGGCTTTCTTATTCCTCAGGTTGGCCTCTGCTCAACAGTTAATTTTACCCTTAAGGTGTTTCTGCTACTGCATGAGGTAGCCATCCTCTTGGTGTGAAGCTGTAGGCTTTTGAACCTTTCATTTCAGATTCACAGCTGGAAACCTCTGTCTGCTCTCTGAGCTGCAGCTGAAGGGTTCACAGTGATTCTGCTGGCTTTGCCTCCCCATGAGGGACAGGGAAGGCATGGCTTGTGTCACAGAAGGGGACATTTGCTTGGGATGGGAACCCACACAGTTCATCACCTGCTGTTACCAAATGGTGCTGGCCTGAGCTTCATGAGATCCATTGTCTTCACCAAGTGCCAGAGCCCAAGAATGCACCTCGTGGGGGCTCGTGCCACCCACCCTGCCAAAGGTCAGCAAACAGTTCTGCTGGACCACTTCCCCTCAGCCCTTTCAAGACATCTTTGTGTGCAGGATCTGTTTGTGCCTATGTGATTGGACTGTATAATCTTTTCAACACATTTATCAAGGTCCCAAGAGGTTAAAAGAGAAGGAAACCGACTGTCTCAGGGCTGAAAAACAAGCGGAAACTGAAACAAAGTGTTTTTTCCTCAAAGCAGGAAGCCATTCTCAGAGTTTCTTGACAGCAGGGGACTGAAAGACTGTGGAGTTGATGTAAGGCCAATGTCTCATCCTCCCATCCCCATGAAGAAATCATGGTGACTGATAAAAAAGTGATTGGAAAAGTATTGCTCCCAGGCAGGAAGAAAACAAGCACAAGGAGCCCACACACACCTCTCCCATTTGGTTTAGAGAAGGCACCTGCTATGCAATCAATATCCATCCATGGAATTTCCAATCCTTTACCTTCTTACATATAATAACAGGCTGAGGAAATGTGTGAGAGAACTCCTCCTGCCTCTGGCACACCTGTTATTCCCATGCCATTCCCAGTGCCTTACCCGCAATGCCCAGTGCCAGTCTCCAGCAACCTGCTTGACGCTCGACCCCGTGATGTATCCCAGGCCACTGCAAGTGACACAAAGACAAGAGTCAGAGCACCCAAGCCAAAGATGTTCTTAAACAAAGATTTTCAAAGTCACAATCATCTGTGTGTCCAAGGCTTTCTTCTCCTGCAGGAAGAAAGGCAGGGGATGAAGCTGATGATGGCCGATATGTAACTCTTCCCAGCACTCCTGATCTAAAAATGCTGAAATTCCATGGAAACTGGGACACTGATCTCAAGTTGATGGCTGACCTTTCAATCTACAGTGGATGAAAACAAAGCCTCAAAAACAATTTAATTCCCAATTCAATTTCCACAGCAGGCTTTTCTGTGCAGTAATATGAATACTTAACATTTACATTCAAGGTCACAGTTAAGAAGTGCCTTTCAAGGGCTCACCATAGTCAATCATTTAATTTCTTTTCTTGCCATTTAATAGTACCTGGTTCTAATTACTCACAAAGAGACCATTTTCCATAAAAAAAACCCAAGAAGATTATGCAAGACAGTCTGATGGGAGAACAACAGGCCTGAAGCTTGGAAATCCCCTCTGAAGAAAAAGGAGCAGCAGGACCTTCAGCAACATGCTAAGAATTACATGGTGGTAACAAAAACTCTCTCACAAGAGACAAGATGCAGGTGCACATGGCCACAGAAGCTGGTAGCCATTTGCTCACTTTTGGAAACCCACCTCAGTGTCTTAGATCTTGATTTCACAGTAACCTGAAAGCCAGTGCCTAGAGGAGGTGGAGTCCTCAAATGAATCAAAGCAGTAAGACAGAGAACCAACATAAGATTACTAAAAATTGTAGTTTAATTTAATAATGCTAAAAACAAACAAACAAACAAAAAATCAGCTCTGATATTTTTATTCCATTTCCTGCCATGGCTGTAAAAAACCCCAAACACTCCTTCCCACTTATTCCCAAAAGTCACACAGGAGCCAGTGACAGGGTTAGAAAAAGAACCCAATTCCTGCAACTAATTAGTCACTGCTCACAGTATTTTCCTCTCTAAACCATTCCAACCAAAGACAGAAGAACTATCATTGTTTAGCAGCTTAGGATCTGTGTGAGCTTCCTTTAAGAGAAAAGCCAAAACCAGATGAAAGGAGTGTTAGGTCACTCACCTGCCCAGAGGAATTGCAAAGTAGAAAACAGACAGCATAAGGGTCCTTGTGTTTTTGGTGAAAAGGTCTCCTATGATGGTTGGTGCAATCGTGGAGTAACTTGCTTCACCAATGCCAACCAAACCTCGTGAGAGCACAAGAAGCCAGAAATACTGAAAAAAAAAAAAAAAAGAGAGAAGATGTTAGCAAGTCCCCTTGTCTTTGGGAATGCAGGATGGACAATAGTGGAAGAGGCACAAACTGGGAAATACAAACCTGTGAGACTGGGAATTGACTCCCTGGTATGGATTTTGCTTTTTTTGAAAATCTAAAATTTGTTTCATTTGTCTCTTCCTACAGAGGGAAAGGACTACCTTTTTGTAAAGACTTATAGGCCTGTAAAAAAAGCAGCAATAATACATGTTCACCCATTCTAAGGCTGGCAGAAGACCCTTGGCCAATTCTCAGGGGGCAACTCATCAGCTTTCTTAAGCCCAAGCACAAGCCATCTGCACTGACAGAGGAATGTTTGGGGAGGTGGGTGAGTCTAATGGACCTGAAGCCCCCAAAAGTAATACCTGCCCAGCACAACCCCAACATCCTCCAGCCCAGCAAGAAACAAGGCTGGTGAAATCCTAAAGGCTCTTCAAAACTGTGAAAGAGTTGAACCTGCAGTCCCCTGAACTCCCACTTTTTTCTTGATTAGAGGCTACTGAATAAGGGAGGCTTTTCAAAGGTGCTAAGCACCTATCTCACTCCACTTGGCCTTGGAAAAAACCCTCAGTGACAATTTGAGCTGAGATACACACAGTTAGCATCACAGAATGGTTTGTGCTAAGAGAGACCTTAAGGACCATCTAGTTCCAACCCTCCTGCCATGGGCAGGGACACCATGGGAATTAGGGAGAGGTAAGACTTGAGCTTTACTGGGAACTGTGGGAACACCAGTGTGCTCATGAGGAGTAGCAGCAGGTGAAAGATTTAAGGCCACCCAAGGCAACAGCAGAAGCTGCAAAAGGCATTAAGCTACCCAGAGAATTACCTGTCCTTCTGAATAAAGAACATTTCAACAGAATGAGGAGAGGGACTTCACATTCAGCACAACACAGCCCGAGCTGGACAAGAAGAAATAGTTCATCCAGTGGAATTTTCTCCTTGACCCAAGTTCCCTGTTTCAGCCAACACTTTTCTCAACTGCAAGGACCTGATTTTCCAGGCAACCTCTTTCACTACACTGGCAGTTTTCTAGGTGTTGCTGTGTGAAGGCATAAAGCACAATCCCTTGGTGCCTAAGCAGCTGAGACATGAGCACAGTCAAGTTCTCAGACACCTCAGCAGCTTCAGCTACACCCAGAAGTAACTGCAGGTGCTGAAACTGAGCAGTCCATTGCAGAAAACTGCAGGCACAGGGGAATCTGTTTCTACAAATCTAACTGCTACAGATCCCAGTTCACTGCTATTATTCTATGGAACATTTGTGAGGAGAACAGCAGGGATTATATGTCCTTAACTAAACAAGTGTTTGGAGAACAATGAGCAAGCACCGATCCCCTTCGACAGATGGGGAAAAGCTGAGCTGCAGGGAACTGACTGACTTTATGTCCTATAGCCAAGCTGAGCCAAAATACAGAGCTCTCATTCTCAAATCTGGAAAAATGACATCAATGACACATGCCTCAGTCATGAGTATATCCAGCAGCAGACAAAAATCTACCACTGCCAGGTTTTCACTGTGTTCCTGACTGTAATCCCCTGGCTGAAAAGAATTTCTTGAGGATTCCTGCAGTCGTACAAAACAAATACTTTTGTGCACTCTTCACTTCCTTTTATTTTGATGTAAATTCCGAACCAACAGTTCTTTTCTGTGTGCATCCAAGTTCCTTGTTTGCTGGCAGGGTGTTTGCAGAGCTGCTATCACTCAGAGATCTCCCATAAGCTGCACATACGTAAGAGAAGCACGTGGGTGTAGGCAGAAAGGGTAATACTGTGACTCAAGCTATTTAATTTATGCCAATTACCCAATGCCAAATCACTCCACTACAGAAATATGCTGACAATGATTGGTGTACAGGTAACCAATGTATGTGGAATGAGCAACAGTATTTAAAACATGCTGAATGACTTAGTCACACAGAATTAGAAAGCAAGGGAGCTGGAGGCTGATTTTCTTCTATTAAGAAGGTCAGGTGTGGATCACAGAGAGGGTGAGAGGAAAAACAATCACCTGCCAGCCCTGGAATGAGTATGTAAGGAGTGCTGGTTACTCCTGCAGAATGACAAGTTTGTAAATCCACTGGATGGTCCTCAACTTTGAAATACCTCCATAAAAAGGACACCAGTTTGAGCTGACCAGCCAGTATCACTCCCAGTGAATACACTGGATGAGAACTTCCTTCAATTCATGCTGTTACAGGACTCCTCTTACAGCCCCAGAATAAAGCAGGAAAACCATACACAGATTTCCTACTGTGGTGAAGAGTGACTTGGTCCCACCAGCACCACTGATTGAGAGTCCCTGTTTAATGAAGTTGTCTGCAACAAGTAACATGTTCATTCTTCTCCCCCAGTTCCTCCTTGGATCCTCCCCTCCTGTTCTTACCCCAGGCTTACAAACATCAGTTTAATACTTAAACTACGTTCTCTGAAGCAGCAGTTTCCAAAGTCAAGAGATTCTTACTTCAGTTGGCAACAGAGGCAGTCCTTTAAAACATAACCTAGATAAAGATACAGATGGGATTGTCCTCCTGAGATGATGAAGACTACAGAAAATGTTTTCCTATTGACAACTAGGAAAAAATTCTAAAGTCTAAAATAATGTTAGGGAATTGTTTATAAACAGCTGTACTTTGTGCCTGGCTTTAGAGGACAAAATCTAGGATTAAAGAGCTAATCCCTCTTCTTATCCAGGTGAAAGAACTCTTCTGGATCTCTGGCTAGCACGCAACCCACTGGAACCTGTACAACAAAGTGATGCAGTCATTTGTTACAGTGAGCAAGAACCCACAGTGTTCCAGCTCCAGTCAGCCAGTCAAAACAAGATTTTAACATCTCTGAAGAGGGGCAGCTGGGTAGCTCCCCCAGAAAAAAAAGAAGTCCTTTTGGAGAGAGAGGCCTAAACTTAGAAGCAGCAACAATACAAACCACAACACGATGCCAAAATTCTTATGCTGCTACTCATTTGGAGCACAGAAGTCCCAGGAACCAAACTGGTCCCCAAACCACTGTGTGTGAAAAGTGCTATTTTATGTATATGTGTGTGTGTGTGTTTAGGTACACGTCCACCCACAGACACATCTCTGAGTGTGTGAGAACATGACAACCAACACAGGCAGATGGGAAAGTCAGGTAATACCCAGGCAGAGGGAGCAGTGTTCTCCTCCTCAGTGCTAGAAGGGACCTTCTGCCATTCCCTCAGCACCAGATTTCCCCCCAAGTGTTTTCTCCTCTCTCCTACCCCAGATTTTTCAGCAGTTTAGTGAAACAAAAAGATCTGACATCAGACAAATTCTGCTCTAAATTATCGTGGCTTAAAAGCAGCCCAGGCAGCTGAGATTCTGAACTTCGTTTCACTGTTCCCAAGCAGAAATGGATGTTTTAAAGCAGCTTGTTCCTTTCTACACGACTTCAGAGCATTTCTGTAATTTACTCATCTGTGCAAGTAGTTCTCACTCTGGCAGGAAAACTGAAAACATCTCAGGGATATTTCAGCACCTGAGCTTATTCTGTTGCTGGGTAAGCCCAGCAACCTCAGTACTTCAGTGTCTTTTCCTAGGGGTCTGTGCTTTGCAACTCAAGTTTTTGGAAACAAAGAGCTTCCAGGCAAACAATTTATGTGTTTAATTTTGGTTAGCAGTCATGGCAGAGATGTTTGCACCTCCTCTCATCTCCTGGTTTGTAGAGATGCAGTTGTTTTCTTTGGATGGGATGGCAGAAAGTACTCCTCCTCCTCCACCTCTGCTTCAGAGGCAATGTCCATCACCTCTGCTGCACCAGAGCTCCTCAGCTCCAGCTTGGACTGGAAATGGACAGCCAAGTTTTGCTTGGAAATGGACAGCCAAGTTTTCCTTGGAAATGGACAGACAAGTTTTTCTTGGACATGGACAATTAGTTTTTCTTCAACCACAAAGAGACTGATGTGACACAAGCCAGGGGAGATGCCAGTACACAACAAACCATCCAAATATGGAAGGAATGGTGGCTGAAAGAGACTCAGAACCACCACAGTCTTCTTGAGAACTTCCTTTCAGGAGATGCCACCATCAGAAAATATTGCACAGGGAAAGCACTCGTATGTGAAGATGTGAGGTGGGAAAGTCAATAGAACTGCTCCCTTCTTCCCATCTCTTAAGTCTCTGGAAGGAAACACACTTCCTGGTTCTGCAGCTAAGCCTTTAGTGCTTTGTCATTTGAAGACTAACAAATCCAAACCAAAAAACCCCAACAACTCACTCCAAAATAGACCTGAGTTTTGGAAGGGGTACAAATCCTTATGCCTCAGGGAATGCACTGATCTCTAACAGCAATGTGCTGCCTACCAACTTCTACACTTCTTCAACTCTCAGCAAACCACCAGCAACGGCAGCAAAAGATGATGGGCTTAGATCTTCCACAATTTTAATCTGGAAAAAGATTTTGTTATTTGATTGAAATATTTAGAATACGCCAAATAACAGCTCCTGCATTTTCTCAACACAGTATGACATGGCTAATATTCACATCTTCACACTGCCTTTAACTCTCAATCTCATGCATACATAAATGTTTGATGGCCTAGGACGTGATTAGCTTTAATCATGTTTGGACAAACCTCCTAATTATACATTTATCCAAGTTGTAGAGACCACTGAGTGAGTAATACATGTTTTAATAGGTCTAATTACAGCTTTAACATCTTTTTTTTTTTTTAATTAGTTAACAAAAAGAATTAAGCCACAGTTCTTTGAAAGATTAGCTGTCAGTGATTAACCTATAATCTGCCAAATATGTGTCCAAATGTGAACCACCAGCTTTACTCTCTAAAGAATCATATGATCCTTAAGCTTTGGTTGTTAAGGATTTGCATGAGTGTGGAGTCACTTGTAGGGGTCTCACAAAACCATCTGAATCCATGATCCTTTAGATGAGGGACACACAGCTTGATGAGACCACACAGATACAGCCAACCTAGTACAAACTCCTAGTTGGGATGCACAGCCCCATTAGCCATGTTTTGATCTGATGTTGCTGCTCTAAAAGGCTCTTGCAGACTGCTACAGCACCTGCACCTTTTATACATAATTTATTAATTATAATAATAATTATTACTATTGATTTAACCTCCTACACGGTCCACATTTAGCTGCTGTAGGGCTCAGCACCATGAAATTCCATATTTGAAAATTTGCCATGTTTTCCTTCTTTTATTAAATAAACATTATGCTGGGAAAAAGAAAAAAAAAAAAAAAAGAAAAAAAGAAAAAAAGAAAAAAAGAAAAAAAGAAAAAAAGAAAAAGAAAAAGAAAAAAGAGACATAGAATCAGGGTTTGCATCCTTGGAAAGAAGATGTGCATAAGGCAAATCATCCCTGCCAACAGGCAGCTAGGACTGCAGCCACTCAAAGCCTGAAATACATGCATGTGGAATGACAATAAGATAAGGAGAAAGCATTGGGATCGATTTAATTTCCCTGAATTTCTGGACAAAACTCAGTTCAATTGTGCTGCAGTTCCAGTGTTCCTACAGCTGGCAGGGTCCTGCACTGACAGCACCCAGGGGGCACCAGAGCAGTCACAAGTGATCAGCTACATCAACTGGAGAGAGAGAAATCTGCTATTTATATATCAGCTGACCCAAGCAAAACCCACAGGGCTCAAATGCCTGTTCCAGTGGTGCCTCCTGACACTCCTGTGCCAGCAGCTGCTTTCCCTGAGCACAGCCTCTGTCTTCTGGCCAGGCAAACCCCCCCTCCTTTTGCACTCCCAGGACTTTTCCCAACCCTATCAGCACTCTGCAGGGATCTAAGTGGTTAAAGAGGCCACACCACACCCTCCACCAGAGGTATGCAAAGTTGTACCATGAACCAGGCTGCAAAGCAAGGCAGGAACATGCTCCTGAGTATCAGGATTGTGACTCAGAGCCTTGGCTCCTGGAAACTCCCAGGGCAAACTCCAGCTCCCGAGCTGAGCAATGGAATGACACCACCAGCCCAGGTGACAGATTTGCTTAAACACCAAACACCCCATCTCTCTCAGCCCTTCCAGCAGGGATGGGGTCACCTTTAAGCATCTGGATGTTTCCAAGGCAAACAGGGACACTGACATATTGTGAAAGACAAGATGACATTAAATGATGATGTTGATGTTTTGAATTCCATTCTGCCTCTGGATGGCTACAGCAGGGCAGATAAGCCTAAATAAATCTTCCACCTCTCTGTACCCCTAAAGCTTTACACATTTGGAATACACACAACCTAGGCACCTGGCTTCCATTTGTGGATCCAAGTCCTGGGTCCACACACTCTCTAAGAATGCTGTGTCAGGTCTATGGACCACAAAGGAGTTTCAAACATGAATGATTCTAACCTTCCCCTAATGAAAGAAGAAGAAATATTGTAAAGATCTAGAGAGAGGTTGCATATTTAGTAGCAGTGAATTGTCCCCTGCCAATTCTGGTGAACGTATCTCCTTGTCAAGTTCAGGCCAGACTTCTAAATAATTGAATATTCATGCCAAATTCTGGCCATTTGATGTCTTGCTGTCTGGGAGAGCTTTGTGCAAGAAGAAGGGAAGATGAATATCTACCTTTATTTACAAGTTACCTTAAAGTAACCCCTCAGGGGCATTGCCAGCAGAGAGACCAAAACACAAAATAGCCTGGGGGCAAAACTTAATTCTGATGTTTTGTTGGTTGGTACTTTTCTCCCCCATCAATGGGCTGGGTAAGCCTTGTTTTCAGGATTTCCTGCAACCAAAAAGGAGTTGATTACATTTCATCTCTGGGTGACAGCAACTAGCCAGGACACATGCTTGTATTGGTTGCTGTTGACATGCTGATTGTATTGACTGGTTGACAGGTTGATGAGTTCCCAGCTCTGATGCAATGCTGTGAACTATCAGTATTTTATCTGTTTTCAGCAGAGATACAAGAGCACTACCCTTCTCACCTCCAGCAAGATGTTCTCCCCTCATCAGACACAAGCCATGGTGGCAGGCTAGCCTGGGGGACATTCACTGCAGTTTCTGGGTCTTTTGCCACCTGGCCCACTGGAGAGAAGTGATTTGGCTTAGACTCCCCTTTTCTTCCCTCATTGTGTGTGTTACCACTCACCCATAACCACTTTTCCCTTCCCATCTCTTTACAATCTCAAATCCCTTCGTGTCACTGCTGCACACATTTCCTGTAACTTCTGTCACCACTGGGTTCTCTTGAAGTTCTACAGTTTCCTCCCTTCGAGTTGAACTCCTGATGTCAAATGAATCTTTCATCACCCTTTTCTAACTTCTCTCCTTTCCATGCACATCAGAGAACAAGAGAATAGCTGAGACTGGAAGGGGCCTCTGGAGATAGTCTGGTCCATGCTCCCTGCTCAAAGTGGGACCAACCACAACCAGCAGCTCAGGGTCATGTCCAGTTCAGTTTTTAGTATCTCCAAGGATGAAGAAGCCACAACCTTGTTGGACAACCCACTCCACTGTTGGACCATGCTGACCATGTAAACTGATTTTTTCTTAAATTTAAATGGAATTTCCTGTATTTAATTTGTGTCCACTGAACTCATCTGTTCACTGGGTACCACTGAGAAGAGTCTGGCTTTACCTTACTGGCTTGTCTCAGGTATTTATACATGTCAAAGCAACACTACAAGCTCTCTAGGGATAAAAGCACAGTTTTAGAGTGAGGATTCCACTTCAGCAAAGGTGAATTATTCAAAATCTCAGTTAAATCCACAGGGCAGACATAATCTCATTTACTGTGTTTCTGTTGCATTCAACTTCAACCACTTTTCTTCACTCTTTTCCCCTTAAGCCTGCTTGTGCATGGGAAGTAAACAGCTCTAAATATTTAGTGTCCAGTGAAGAATGCTTCTCTTACCCAAAGCTCTTTCCTTAACAGGAAGGTCACTAACACTGGAGTGAAAAGCCTTGGGCCTCCTTTCAATTACTCACACATTTTATTCACCCATTCCCATCAGTTTTATTCACACCTCCTTATTGTAACCTCTTATGGCTAGAGGTGACAGGCACATTACAGATCAGACCCCCTACACCACCCCGAGATTTAACAGCAAGCTACTGAGTTATTGAAACCTTAGTACACTTGATTTTTTCTCCAGGGTCAATATATAAACCCTTTGCAAGTAGGATGGGCTGATACCACAGCTTCTGAAGCAGGTCTCCCTCTTCTACACTATGCAAACACTTCCAACTCATTTGGATGCAAAGTGTCCTATCAATTCTCAGCTCCAGGCACCTCACCTTTGAACAATTCCCTTTTGGGAAAATTTGGCTGGTATTAAGAGCCAAGCAAGGAGGAGAAGAGAGACTACAGCAAGTAGAAAAAGCACAAAATACATATTTAAATACAGAAATGAAGCAAAGTCCACTCACCTTCCCTTTGATTGTCTCTAGTATTTGTTAATGGCTTTAGCTCTCCCAGGTGTTCTGTTCAGGCATCCTTAACTGAATGTAGGAAGTGTTATTTGGAAATGTACTTGAGATTCTGGTTGATTAAAGTGTCTTTAATTTATGAGCTTTATATTATTACTTAATACATAAAAATAACCAGTAAAGACTGTCAGATATTCCCTTCTCCCTCCTTACACCCTTCAATCAGCAACTAAAGTGTTGATCAGCTGGATACCTACAGGCAGACTCTAAACCTGAAGCACCTAATTAAGCACACTGGGGAAAAACAAAAGCAAAACCACCCTGAAAGCAGCAACTCCCACAGCACTTCCCAGAGTCTGCCTGGAAAAACCAGGGCCCAGATTTTCTTAGCTCCTTGCAAATTTGAGGATATGAAAAATTCCTTTCTGACATCCAAATGGCAGTGTCTGAAATCCAATTTGCCATCATTGCCCTCCCTTCAAACCTGTGGCAACCCTGAAGGGCTCTCCTACTTTTCAGTCATTTGGGGGAGGACCAAAAAAGAAAAAGAAAGGGAAAAAAAAAAAAAAAAAAAAGAGTTGGTCCAGTTCTCCATCCAATTAGGCAATGGAATTACAAGACACTGGGTGATGAAGCAGCACCACTGGGTCCTGACAATAGCCCCAGAGAAGACAAAGCAGCAGTTCAGCTGAGTAATTGAAGGGCTTTCCATTGGACAGACCTGCCTGGGGTACAAATAGTACATGACAGCCAAATGGTGGGATTTATGTTCTTCTCAATTTAGCATCTTGGTCATTAATAGTGCATTAATGACAAGACTCTGGGATGTAATTGGAAGGAATATAACAGATTAGCTTGCTTATTCACCAGAACACCAGCCAGCAGAGTTCTATGTGCATAGCTACTTATAAAATAGACCTTAAAGGAAAAGGTTGATGCTCTCAAATAAATCCTAGGGTTCATAAAGAGCCCCATGTCACCAGTGCCTGCTTGAACACTGAGTTAAAACACTTCTTCTCATCCCAGTGGCTCTGGTGTAAGACACAGAGAAGCCCCTAGCATTTCACAAAGCTGGAAGAGTGGTCATTGATCCATGTTACAAACCCATCACATGCAGCTGGGCAGGAATGTATCTTCCCAAACCCTTCCCCTGAGAATCTCAGTAGTCCTGGGTGGGAAGCAAACTGCTGCTTTTTGTTCCAGATCTGTCAGGTGGGACACACTTAGTGCCTGCAACAAACATCTGGCATCAGGCAGCATCACCATACCCTTCCTGAGCCCTGCAAAGGCAAAACATAATGACAAGACCAAGGGATGGGGAGATCTACAACAGATTTTTGCAACTGGGGAAACGATGAGAAGCTCTTGACACAAGTTTTCACATCCTCATAGCTGGAATATGACCTGGCACACATGAAACTAAGGAATATTCTCAGGCAGTAACAGGGTGGCAGGTTCCAGGCCCAGATGAGTCACAAGTGAAGCCTGAATCCAAGCAATCCAGCTATAAACACAGATACCAGAACACAAAGTTCCAGGTACACAACTCTAACAACACCTCCACCTTCAGTGATGACTGTAGAGGCCCATGAGACCTGACTGCATCCACACAGTGAGCTGTCTTGGCTCAAACACCCTTTGGTTTGGACCAAGTCTTCAACTGAAATGTACCCAAAGCCAACAGACAGGTCCTTAAAGAGCACAACCCCAAAGCAACTGCAGCAACCATCATTTCTCAGCACCACCAGACACCCAGGTGGGAAGGTTTTGCTCTAGATGTATGTATTTGCAAGGGTAGAACAAGTTTTGAGACTCTATGAAATACACATTTTAATAGAATGCCTCAGGTTTAAATGAAATTACCACAGAGTTTTAGTCCCAGCATCTGTTGGTTCTGCTGATTCTTGGCATATTTCATTTTGCATATGCTAAAAATTTAAGCACACCAGCAGGTCAGACTTTTCATCAGGCAGCTGCTGAAAAAAAACCCCATCCAAATCCCACCAAACTCTGATTAATTTATTTTTTTTTGCCTCCCACTTTGTTTTCACACTTCTCTGGTTTGCTGCCTCAATCAAGATGCAGAAGCACCCAAGCCCTGTGAGGAAGGATGCCCTTGCAGAATGCACCTACCAATTCCTCCCACCTACCAACCTCTTCATGATCTCCTTTGAAGAGTTGCTAAATGCTAGATGAAATATTATTAATTGGCAGGGTTTTGTCATGCTATAGCTTCATTCCATTCTCTACAGCCATCCTATGTGACAAAGTGACAATCCTACTTAATTAAATTAAATGCATCTTCATGTTTTGTCATTATCTTCTCATGAGATTAAGTCAATCATGTTTTTCAGACATGATGATCAGCACCATTCCCAGGGATTTCCAGCTCAAAATCTCTTACAGGAGTTTGAGATTAGTACTCTAAGTCAAGGCTATCTGAATTGCAAATGCAGTGTTTTGTGCAGCATGTGAACTTTATGCATTTAAAAGAAATGTCAGCACTTCAAAAGACTAATTTAGCACCTGGTGCTATAAGCTGTTTCCCATCTTCCCACTATTTGCACTTTCCTCAGAACACAATGGTCCTTTTTCCAGCCTTTCTGCATGGCCCCAGCCTGTGGGCAGCACTGAAGGAGCAGTTGCACTTCCTACAGGATGCCTGATGATGCTTTTGTAGCAGCAGAAAGCCAAGAGCTCAACCAAAGAAAGGCCCACATCCATACCTTTGCATCTGAACACAAGCCAAAGAGGCTGAATCCCACTTTCCCTCTCCTGCATCCTGGTTTTTAGGTCAATATGCACGACTTAAAAGAACCCAGGACCTTCTAATTCAATGTTTAGATTTGTTTCCAGGCCTTCTAATAATGAGCTGGGTTAAATGAGTGGTTTTCCTCTTCTGTGAGCAAACTCTCCTGAACATTGATGCTTCTTTCCAAATCACAAGAACCCAAGCTGTAAGATCCCTTCTTTACATCTGTGCTACATAAATGTCAGCTCACACCCCCTAAACAAACAACATTTTTCCAATCCCCTATTTAAACACTTCAGAGAAGCAAGAAGGGAGTGATTCTATCCCACCAATGGGGCATCATCTTCATAGACAGTTATCTGGGAAGTTTATTTCCAAAGGAACAGGACCACATGGTCCCATCCAGACACCACAGCAGTGCCTTGGTCTGACCAAGCCAGACCTCCCTCCTACAAAAGCAGAGCACTGCATGGCCAATGCCTTGTGCTCCTCAGCTCACAAGAACTTCTGCAAGGAGCAACTGATGCCAAATTTTCTAATTCCTTACTCTAAATTTTAACATCTGCTTGGAAATTTAATTGCAGCCCTACTACTTTTTTTCTTTAACTTGTTTTTTCCCCCTCTCAGCTGGTTCAATCCACCTATTTCATGGACAATTTTCATTTTCTTCCATCCCTGGGATGTTTGAATGTGGCTGAGTTTAAGATGCTGTAACAATTATTTATAAAGCATAATGGCAAAGCATTACAGAGACTTCCAATCAGACAGGATTGAAGCAGGAAGCCATCCTTTTTGTGTCCCATCAGCATGCTCTGGGGTTAGGTCCCTGCTGCAGTATGAGGAGCAGAAAATACATTTTAATTGCCAACACAAGAAAGAATGCTGCCCAGACACACACAGCCTGGCAATGGAATAAATCTGCCTTCTTCCCTCTGCTTTCTCTTTAAATAATTGTCCCAGGTGAGATTTCCTGCTCAGGCAGAACAAAAGCAGGACAGGCAGGATGACAGTCATGGCCACTGAAATAGTGGCTGAACTTTTCTACTTTTCAACCCAGAGGCTGTAAATTCAGGTTTCTGCATAAAAATGGGACAAAGCTGTAAAGGTCTTTGGCTCGTCAAGATCCTTCATGCTGGCACCACTGTCCCCAGCTGTTGCCTTTAAGCATTTTCATGATCTGATGAAAGAGCAACCAATATAAGCATATTGATTTTAAAAAGATGTAGTGTCTGACTCAATTCCCACAAAGACACACAAAAGGTTCCCACAGACTTCCCAAGCAGGAGCTGAATCAGAACCACAATCACAGCCTGATAATGATTGCAACATCTTCCAGTAACCTAGCTAACCAACAGCTCTCTAAAAAAAAAAAAAAAAAAAAAAAAAGGAGTAGGCAGTTACAGGGAGCCCTCCCTGAGACCCAAATTAGAATTAACCCTTGAGCCTATTTCTTGATACTCTCCCAAGCACAAACCTCTGGTCCCCTGCTCCAGAAACTGCCTGAGCTCTGAGGAGCAGTTCTGACATTTCAGTGCAAATCTCCACCTTCTATTTTAATGACCTGGCAAGAGAAGCCTCTGCAGCAGCCTGCACCACTTCAGGTGAGTTATGACACTCAGCAACAGAAACTGCTCTTCTTGCAGTGTTTGACTCAGCTCTTGGATGATTTCAGACTGAGCAGAGGGCAGAAGACACACTTAGGCACATAGCAGCATGGGATTAGGGTGATTTGAGAAGTTTGAATGGGATGGGTTGGCTGGCTGGTTCTGCCTGGGGAAGGTGGGACTTGGGGGTAACCTTGATTGGGGTCCTGGAGGGGAAAGCAGAACTGATCCTACTCCAGAGAGGAAAAGCTGGTGGAGACACTCCTTATGCACCTTCAAGGTAATTTTCTCATCACATGAAGATGCTTTCTGAGTGAGCTTTGGAACCACAGTCTGTCTCTCTCTCCTGGAAGCCAACACCAGCTGTGTTTGCTTTACAGATATTGAGAGGCAGATACTGGAAGGAAAAAAAAAAAAAAACCCAACGCTTGGAACAGAAAATACAACACTTCAGTTTCTGATAACATCTATGAAAAGCTTCCTCCTCTCACAGATTGGCTTTTGGGGGGCTGATAGTCTGAGAATACCCTAGATTGCTTTTCATTTCTAGTTTCCCTTGGAAGGGGGGAAGGTAGAAAGGGACAAGGTAGGAACAGAATATAAAGCAGCTACAAGACAAACACAGTCACTCTGCACTCTATTTCAGCAACTATTTCATCTCCCATCTCTTCTGTCCTAGGTCAGCAAAATGCAGGGAAACAATGAGAAGCCAAGATTCAAGAGGTCAGATCATTACCCTGTGCAAGAGCAGATCTTGCTCTTATGTGGAAACAGTTCTCTGGTATTTGGTATCAGTTGTGCTGAAGATGCTGGCAGGCTTGCCCAGAATACCTTCCGACCAGAGCAACAGAGTATTCTTTTCCTGCAGTACACTCCACATAATTCCTATTTTTAAAAAAGGCAAGGCAGTACAAGTGAGCAGAGTGCTGTGACTAGCACTGGGATGGAGCAGGAGGTGCTTTCTTGCTGGAGAAGAGTCAAATAAATGGCTCCTTTCACTTCCCATAGAAACTCTCATCCTTCCTTGTCCAGGGAGCATGGATTTTGTTACATCTTGATCCAGTCCTAGCTAGAGCTGGAGAGTCAAGGAGCCATGAAAACACAGAGGGGGTTTCTCACAGCAGAGCTGCAACAGGGACCTGACAATTCCTACTTCCCAAGAGCTGTGGCTTTGGAGATCTCATCCCTGACTCCAGCAGCCACACAGGTGTAGGTACACAGGTCCAGATGTGGGGCAGGTTCCTCTCTTCTGGTGGGCAATGCCAACACCAGCAGACTGCAGTGCAAGCAAGCCTTTTGCACAGCAGGGGTAAAGGGAGCTCTGGGAATTCTCTTCAAACCATCTGCTTCCAGCCACAGGGGAGAGGGAATGAGAGGCAGAATCAGTCTGTAAAGGATTCCACTCTGCAGTGTAAATGGAGATGAAAAGCCTTATCCTTTGCTTCTCTTCTGGGACTTCAGAGCCACCAACTCCAGCACAGCATCCTCCCTCATCCAGCACCTCCTGATGCTCAGCACAGGATGCTGTGCCCCAGCACAGCAGCTCCCTGGTGGTGAGGAGCTCCCTGATAGCTGGGGAGAAGCTGGGATGCACAGACTGTCATGTCTTAGCTAAACAGAGAGAAAGAAGGAGTAAGTCACAGCTACCAGGGAGTGGAGCAGGGCACTACTCCAGCATTACACCTAGGACCATCCCAGTAGCACTCAGTGACTGGAGGGCTGACTGCTACATGACTGCAGTGTATTACCCACCCAGATCTCTTCCTCCCTGACAAGAGACTATGCAGGGGACTATATTTTCCCTGAGCAGCCTAGCAAAAGGGCAAGCATGCAGAAATCCAAATGTCAATAGTATGGGCTCATCTGCAGGGCTCCAGTAACACATCAAAGGCTGGCAAAATCCACCAGAGCCTGCTAACAGCCCCTGTCCATGAACAGCCCCTGCTAGTCCCAGCACTGATTTCTCCAGCAGCCAGACAAACTGTCAGGAATTGCAGGTGAGGGAAGAAACAGAATGTGTGTGCAGTTTGGGAGAATCTAATTTGCCTCCTCTCCACAAGAGAGTTCTGCTTAAAGAGAAAAGGATGGGAACAGCAGGATAGGAACATGCCAGCAATTCATGGTGACTTCAAAGATAACACTCAGCACACACAAAGTGATGGCTTGGGGCTTTCAGTTTTGTTTGCTTCTGGTTTTCAAACTGTGGATTTATTTTACACAATGGAAGCAAAGGAACAGGAGCTGTATGTTTTATAATACAGCTTCTGCCAGAGCAATCAAGACTAAAGGCTTTTATTTTTATGTTGCAGTGAATCATCATGTGTAGGGGAGCAGGGTTGGTTTATGTTTACATTTTTAAAAATTAACCCAGCTATCCATTTGGTACCGTACTGCACATAATTTGTTGTTTCTTTTTTAGTACTCCTTGAAAGACAAGCTTTGGAAATAAATACACATCTGGCAAGTCTGAAAGACAGGACGTTAGCAAGTACTAACTGAAACCCACAGTGGACTATTTTCTTCTCCTTTCACAGAAAAATCAAAAGGAGAGGAAAAGAAAAAAAGAAACCACTTGTAGAAATACCTACCCGGATCAACTGGCAGTGGGAGCAGATCATGTCACTTGTATCAACATTTCAAAAGGAATATTTACCAAGAATGGGAGGATTCAAAAGCATGTTCCTGGTTTAGAGTGTTAATTCTTTGCTTTTCCATTTCCTAACTTTCTGCCATCTGCAGCTCTGATGGCTCCTAGCAAACCCACATTGCCACAGCCTGGTCTGGCTGATTATTAGGTACACTTGGTCTCCCAGCCTCCTGGAGCCAAACTACTTAGCAGAAGACTTTGCTCATCTGTAAAATGCCATCCCTTTTACACAGAATATGCTTTATTCAAGATATTTCCACAAGCAATAGCAAGCATTTTGCAAGGCAGGGAGAACACACTGCAACTTGCCACCTCCAAACTCTTTCTTGCCCTAAGAAACTGGTGTCTGCCCACTGATCCCTCAGAAGTTTGTGCTCAGAGGGGTAGGAAGGGTAGCACCAAAAGCTCCAACAAATTCCTGGCCACATCAGTCAGCTGAATAAATGCCTGTTCCAAGGAATAGGTGTGGATACCCAAGCAGCCAGAAACAAACTCTCAGCTCATGGCCTGACTGCTCCTGCTAAGCAAAGCTGCTTCCCATGAAACTGTGAGAGAGAAATGGTGCAACTGGGAACCACAGGATGCCACCACCAGTGACATCTTGGCCTCTAAACCCACTGAGCATGATCAGCCACAGCCCAAGCAATCAGGCACATCATCAAAATGCTACCCAGAGAACTTACTTACTAGAGCAGAGCTGATGTGGCTGCAGGGACAGACAGACAGACAGCAGGAATGCATCTTTCTGCAGCTGGAAATGCATCTTTTTGGAAGTCTTTTTGTCTGTGTGCTGACTGCATTTCTCTGTGCTGCAGAGCAGCTCCCTCATTCTTTGCTGCTTTATTCTGGAGCATGAACCAACAACCAGAAAGTGTTTCTCCAAATGCTTGCCAAGAGCCAAAAAGAGCACAAGAAAGGGTTTTGCTGGGGAAAGAATCAAAATTTGTGTGCCTGCAGGTGGAGAACTGATTAAAAGGCATGCAGAAAGGGAGGGAATTTCTAAGCAGGTGTTTGTACTTATGAAATACAAAATTTGAGTTAATTTAGAGATGTGTCAAATATGTACCAACTTTAGATAATTTCAGATCAAGGAACAAGTTTACTAATGATCTTTTCATGCAACTTTTACCTTAGGAAGAGCTAGACCATAGATATAGTAGAGAGAACCTATTTCTTACTTTTTTATAGAGAAATCATGCACTCATATAAATTATCAGACCACATTATTAGAGAGAGTAACAACTGACCTCTTCAGTATCATCTCAGCCTTGTTACTTTTGATGATTTTATTAGTTAACAATAATTTAGCTGTTTCTATCCACAAAGCCAGGTATCTTTATTTACCTCTGGCATGGTATTTATTTGGGTTTCTTATTTTGACTTTTTTTAACATGTAGTTTAAAACCTCATGAATTTACCAACATTTAAGTATCTTGTTGTGCTGTTTCTACTTTGCCATGCATGGAACTCATGCATTGTTGCTTTCTGTAACTATCACCTCCTAAATACTTTGGAACTATTCTTAAATTTTGGTCTGATTTTCTTTTTTCCTCGTGAGAGTATTATTTAGCTATTTAGGAGCTACCAGCAGATGATGAGCAGCTTCATCATCTATTTGACAGTCATTAGGCCACGTTAAAAGCCAAAAGATATTTGGTAATAAGTATCTAAGGATGCTGTAATAAGTGGTTACAACCCTTAATGCAGTGCTCTCTAGCAACTACATGTCTGCATGGCACATATGTCTAATTCCCTGTTTTATCTGCCAGTTTTAACCCAAACACCATGAAATAGCATTTAGAGAGCATCTTAAATGAACTGTGTCATCGTGCTCCAATCCTTTTTTCCAGATCAAAATCCATCTCTCTGAGGTAGTTCCTGACTCCATGTCCTTTTCTTGCCACATGGGTAGTTCTTTATGGAACACTTTGAGAACAGGAGAGATAAGAAGGAACATGTCCTTTTCTGTATGCTTCCTTGCAAAATAACTTACAAATAATCTAGATATTCAGTCCAAATACAGCCTTTAAATGGTTTTCCTTTAGGTGTCCAAATTGTAGCCAGGAATTGATAGTGCCACCACACTGCTGAAAACCTTTACAGATCAGGTTTGTACAACTTTCAGAATCTGCCTTTCCAAATCAGTGCCAGCTCTGTCCCTGCTTCTGCCTTTGTGAAGCTCCCTCTTTCCATTAACACTCCAAATGTGAACTCTGTGGCTGTGGACTCTATTTAATTACACAGCAGTAGCCTGCACGAGGCACAGGACACTCCAAATTTGAAGCAAGGCAACTCCTGGAGACAGAGTTTGCTATTTCTGCTGAATAGCTATTGTTTCTTGCTAGTTCAGTATTTTTGTTGTCACCACATAAAGGAGTTTTCTGCACACTATTTCAGTGGGCTCAACCTGTGCCAATTTTTTCCTTCTAAGCTTTGTGTTTTCACATTGACTGAGATGTATTTATCTACTTACAGTAGTCTTGCTACCACTTTTATTTGTGCCAACAAAGAGTTTCTGATATTTCAGCTCCTAACCTCCCTCCTCCCCAGCAAACACATACTCTGTCTTGAAAGAAAGGAAGAAAAATGTTGAGAGAAGAGCCAGTGTTACACTCCTCAAATGAATCCTAGATGACAAAGATCAGGGCAAATGCCTTGTTAGTCACTGCATGAAGAAAAAAAGCTGCATCAGCTCTCCTCTGACCCTTCCTCTCATCAGTACTTGAGGAATTTACCTTGCTCAATGTGGCATGTCTTCCCAACTAGAGATCAGGCCTCCAAAAAGGATACCAAAGTGGTAGGGATACTATGGGAAGTTGGGATAATTCTTATGATTTTCTTGAACTGCTGCAGCCCCTGGTTAAAACACATCCATCCATACAGCAGCTGCAGAATTTTCCATAATCTCCTGGAGTCCACAATACAAGCAGAGCATGAGACCTCTATCTTAAAAGGTAAGTTTCCCAGTAGAGCTGAGGATTGCAGGAAATCAGGACAGGGTTTATTTGTCAGCATCAGAGTGGTTTTTGTCCAGGTAATTTAGGTCCAGAGTTAGTACTGATACAAATCCAGGAGGAATTAACATAGGTCTGGCTATTTTGATCTTGTCTTTCTTGTGACTTCCAAGCCATTGGGGTTTGGATTTGAAAAATATTCCATGGATATAAATATGGAATATTTATAAACATTATTCTCTCCATTTTTAGATAAAAACATGCCACTTCCACTCTGAGCTCCTGTATATTGGTGACCATATACTAATCCCTGAAATACTTCAGATGATAAGCCCCAAATCCTTAAACTGAAAATCAGCTCCGAAAACAGACATCACACCAATCCAACCCCAATGTTTTACAACTACAGGTCTAGAGTATTGCAGAGAGAGCAATGAGAACCTGAGCATCCATCTGTGTCCCTAACATGAGAAGTGTTTATTGGCAGGTTGTTCTTCCTTCATAAAATGCTTCCCCTCTTTGGGCTCTGATCACAGCTCCTGTTGCAGAACGTTACAAAGGTAAATTTAAACCAAAACAAAACCAAGACTTAAAAAAAAAAAAAAGAAAGAAAAAAAAAGAAAAGCAAAACACCCTCTTCATTTTAGATGGAAAAGGTGCTTCCAGGCCAGTTATAAAGCAGAACAATTTACTGAGTTAAAGGCTTCTACATTTGGCCATACACATTTTTCTTTAGCAAGGCAGCAATAATCAACCCAACAGGAAAGCCAGCCAGATGTGTGACTGCCACTGCCCACTTCAGGTGGAAATTCTCTTCTATTAGAAACTGCAGAGCATGTGTGTGGGCAGAAGGGAGCAGGGAGGGGAGGTTTAGTTCCTGGTTGTCATTCTTTAGGTGTGACCACAAAGCTGCAATCTCTGGAACGCAGCTGGACAGAAAGGATGAGGAGTGTCCCTGCCTCCCTTGGGGGAATCACTCTGATGATGCCAGGAGCTGTGATTTGTCTCTACAGGAATGCTGCAACCTGCAGCAATTAAACCTCCTCTATAATATGATGTAAACAAGAGAATATTTTTTTCCCAGCAGCTGCCAGATCTTTGTTTCCTCCAAGAGCCTCTGACAGGCAAGAAAATTAATGCAATAAAGTGGGGTCCTGTGGCTGTCCTGAAAGCAGGTGAGGGATGCTGTGCAGAGCCTGACAAAATTAGGTGAGCCTGACAACTCCATCAGCAGTTCCCCAGACATATCCATCAGCCAGTGTTAAAGGAGCTGAAATGATGGCTGATCTCTTATGCCATCACAGGAAACAAAGCACGTGTGTAAAACCACTGCTGGATGCATTTCATCATTCCACATCCCACCAGCAGACTTCCCAACAAACTCCACTGGCTTCTGTTACTTACCAGAAGACAAAAGAACCACTAAATAGACATGGATTATGATTTTTTTTTTCCCCCAAGTCTATTTTAAAGTTTTTTAAAGTTTCTTCAGGATCTCCCTCAAAACAAAACCCTTATGAGTGGGCATGACCAAATGACAGCTTTCACAGTTGAGAAAACAGTCACAGAGCTCACACTTCACCCACAGCAGGTCAGAAAATGCAATATGCTCCCTGTCAAACACACACCAGAGGGACAGGATCCCCTTGAGCACACAGAGGAGTTTTTTAGGAAGTTATTATATGTTGCCCATCTTCTCAGGACAATGTTAGATATTGCAGAGTACCTTTGGCACTGTCTTACCTTTTCAGTGATGAAGGAGCTTGAAAAAGTGACACCTGACCAAAAGAAGATCCCACAGCTGAGAATGATCTTTCTGTTGAAACGGTCACCAAGATAACCAAAGATGGGTGCTGCAACCATGAAACTACAGATGAAAACTGCAAAGGAGAGAGAAAGGAAACAAATATTTAATAAACATCAGGCCAGTAACAAGCCAAATCCCCTAGAGAGCAGTTCCATTTAATTAGACATTCTGCAGCCCTCCCTGACTCACGAAGTTGAGCAGTCTGATGGGCTTTCAGAACTCAGTGTTTCCTAAACCAAACCAGTTTTTCATTTCTAGAGAAACTTCAGAACTTGTGTGACATTTGAAAGCACCAGCCCCTCACAATCTGCTGTGAGCTCAGGTGGACAAGACCAGAACAGAATCAGTAAAGAGCTTCTGCCTAAGTGCCACTGAGAAGGTGAAGTGGAGGTTGGAAAGAGTTTCAAACAAAGAGAAATCAAGCCAAGGGCTCCTTGTTGATTCCTGCAGCAGGGATCAGAGAGGAACAGGCCACAGAAACTGAAGTTCTTTCATCTTTCCTACCAGTCTTTTAAGGCAACCACGAAAGGCTGAGGAAAAACAGCACTACTGTCATCCCATTGGCACCAATCCTGCTGGAAGACAGAAAGCTCCTCATGAGATCCTTTCACCAGCACTGATCTTGCACTGAAACCCATCACTGAGAAACAATTTCACTAAAAGAAAGAGTTTTAAAGCCCTAAGAGGCAGACATCTGAAAGACCTTTCCCCTTTGCTTCCCCCCCCCACCCCAGAAAACCCAAAGCATTAATCCAAGACCTCCTGTCATGCAGGGCTGAGGCTGCCCTCTGAAAAATCTCAGCTTCAGAGCTCACTCCTCCAGCCTGGCTCAAAACAATCCCTGAAATGGGATTGAAAACACCTGAAATGAGGCACCCCCACCATATTCATGCTTCATTTGGAACTTGGCAGATTTTAAGCTGATTTACACCTGGCTTTTGTCTGTCCACATTAGAGATAAGAGCAAGTCCATCCATTTGACTGTGCTGCAGCAGGGTCTTTTTCACTGTGACTTTGACTGGGTTCAGCAAAGCCAGGAGGATTCAGGTGGGACACTGGAATACCTGGAGATCTCCCTTTGGTCAGAATTCTGACTCTCATGATGACTGAGCAGTTCCTGAAAGGCAGAAGGAGCTTTTGGCATTGCCTAAGCCCAGCTGTCTGCTTTTTGTTGTATAAAAGAGAATGGGGGGAATAGAAAAATGAGGGGAGGGGGAAAAAAAAAAAAAGGGAAGAGCAGTGAACACACTCCCCTTTGGTTGGAATGTGGGTGTAGAATTAAAGTGGTTAAGACCTAAATTAAGAATTTTCATGGCTGATGATATATGACAGCTCAAAAATGGACAGAATGCTGAGCTATGAAATTCTCTTAAATGTCTCTTAGTTTTTAATCTATTAAGATGTCAAAGCTGCCTTATAAATAATGCATCCCATTTGCATCTGTGTTTTGTGAGCCCCATGACTACGTGTGGATCCGTTTTGCACGGGGATGTTTGAAAGGAATTCCAGATTTCCTCTTCTCACTCTTCCAGTAAAATAAGTGGAGAGAATAAAGAAATGTTAGGAGATGAAAAGAAGCACCTGCAGCACAGATTGCTCTGAGCAGTGGTGCTCTGAGGCTGGAACATAAACCCCCTCCAGAGACACAGGGCTCAGTCCCTGCATCTATCCCCAAATTCCTGTGCTCTCCCAGACCTGGAGTAACCCAGAAATCTCTGTTCTTCAAGGGTACATCTGCACTGGCCCCAGGCCAACAAGGCACTTAAGCACATGCCTGTATTAAGCACTTCAGAGTCATCAATTCTATGATTAAGTGCTTTCCTGAATGAACACTCAAGTGCTTGGGTACCTTGTCGAGCTGGGGTGGCAACCTGGCCGTGGGGCTGTGTGACTGTTGGAAATGAGAAGCAAAAAAAATGACTCTGCCTTGGCCAGAAGCACTGTGCCCACTGCAATTTGACCTCCACCTTGGGAAGGACACTGAAATTTATTCAGCTCAGAATCAGATATTCTGCCATTTTTGCAAGAGGAAAAGACATGAAAGCTAAAAAGGCTTCCAAGAGAAAATCAGAAACGTCCAAGTCAGCATCCCACTGGTTCAAATATTGAATCAACTGATTCATTCAACTTGGAGCCACGGAGGGTGTGATGTAAAATTCACATTAATCAGGGGGATTATTAGCTTCAGTGACCTCTGGATCATAAATGCAAAGTCTAATTCAGGGAACTGGGCAAAAGCAGGCAAAAAGCAGAAGCCTCCTCTTTCCAATAAAAAAAAAAAAAAGCAAAAAAAAGACTGTCCAATGACTTTCCAACAACATGCATCCTGCTGTTGCTCAAATCCCTCTGGAGAATTTATTTTTGGAAGATTCTGAACTGAGCTATGAGCTTTGTCACTGGTAAGCAGCTGGCTTGACAGCTCCACAAGGTGTAAAGCAAAAGGACAACAGAACCTAATAAATAATAACAGGTAATGGAACACAGCTGTCATGATAATAGATGCAATTTAAATCAGAATATTTACAACCCAAATATGCATCAGAGCATTGAGTGACTCAAATAAACACAGAATATGATAGCTGGGTGGTCTGTCAAAACAATCTGTCTCTAACAGGCATTGCCCACAAATCAATTTTTGCAATTACTCCTGCAAATGACAGCCAAGAGCCCTGCACAACAGACTGGGTGGCAGAGTAAGAGGTGAATGAATGGAGGGCACATTACCAGGTGAGGTGGAAACCTGGGTTACTCAAGACTAGGAGGTTCTGGAACAGCTGAACACCATGAAGGAGAGATCTCCAGGAGACAGAAAGCTGGCAGCACGTTGAGCTGGAGAGAGGGGCAGCAGCAACAGGATTAATTTGTAGAGATAGATGGCCTCAGCATAAGGCAGAGGGATGCATTCTTGCATCTTTTGCCAGCCTCTTCCTTTCCAGCTCCTCCTTCCACAGCATTTTCTGTTTCTTGCACCCACCCATTCCCCAGTTAATAACCAAGTGACATCCCAGGAGCTGCACAAATCTTTCCTATTAGGTGGAGCTGTGAGAGAAGCTGGCATTTTCCCAGTCAACAACTCCCTCTTCCCATCAAGCCATCCCAGAATATTACCACCTCTTGAAGAGATCTGCAGTGCAAGCCAGGGCAGAGTTAGACCCTGGGATTTGGGATGCCCAAGTGTAAAGGTGGTGATGACACTGGGAGCAGCTGTGGGCAGGGATAGCTGTGTCAGTCACCACTCTGGGTGCTGTACAGATAATTTCTCTTGGTAAATCATCTCCAACAGAAGTGGCTGAGTCCCAGCACTGGGTGGAACTGAGATACATTTCTGCAGAAGTCAATTATCATGTGAGCAAAGGACGAATAAACAGAAACCTAATAATTGCCACCCCAGGAGGGAGGCTCTTTTAAGTACAGGCACTTGCAAAAGGAGATCACATTTGCCTTTATAGCTCCTTTAGCTGCTGAAATGCCAACTGTGGTGAGAAGGCAGGAAGAGTACAATTGCCCAAACAGGATGGCTGGGTGTCTATTTCTGCCTCTGAATGCCTGTCCCACCCTGTCCAGGTGCACAAGCACCTTCCCAGCCAGCACTGCTCAGCTTTTTCTGTGCGTGGATGGAACTAGAAAAATGTGCAGCGTAAAAAAAAAAAAATTTACAAAACTCTTACACTTCCCACCCAAACACAGAGGAAGAAAGCATCTTCCCCAGCCTCTATGGCACTGGAGCTTTCAGGGTTCATGGGCAGGCAGCTCCCATCCAGCCCACGTCTTCCCCTCTCAAGAGCTGTCTGTGCACCCAGTGGAAAGGGAAACCCCCAAAGAGTGGAAGCAAAGGAGGTGAAGGGAGAGGGAAAAGCTGCAAACTTTATATTTAACAGTCACAAAAAGCTCCTGCCTACTGGAACTAGACTTCACTGCTCTTATTTTTCTCTCCTTTCCCTGCAAACACAAATTTACCAGCTTGACTCGACAACGGAAATGACTCTGACCCATCAGCTTTCCACTCCTGGATTCCAAAGCCACTGCTGCCTCTGTCTCACTTGCTTTTTTCTGATGGGGACTGATCAACCCTTCGTGGCTCAGAGAGGGGTTTCTCCTGCCAGTGGGATTTCCATGTAGTGTAACCAAGAGGGAAGAGAGGCCTTGACAGAGAGGCACATGCAGGGACTGCCTTTCTTCAGGTACTGGAAGGTTGAGAGGATCACAGGCACCTCTCCAAGAAAAGATCTTTCTTTTCTGCCTGTGATCACACAGGGTTGATTTTTTTCCTACTAGGAAGAATGCTAGGAAGGTTCAGGTGAAAATAGCTTGCTTTCTCTGGGCAGGGATGCTTGACAAGGAAAAAATTAGTGGCTATCTCCAAGGTCTGAGTCAGCATGAAACCAGACACACACGTCTCATGGAGTGCTGACCATGGGTTTGGTCTCTGCCTCACACAACTCTGTGCTGTGAGCTTGTTAGCATCCCTCCCAGCAACAAATCTCCTAACAATGAGAACACCCTAACACACAGCTTGCTCTGGATAGGATAATTTAGGGGGGTGTGCAGGAGCAATCCTGCTCTTTCTCCATGAGACACTGCCCTGCTGGGATTCATTCCAGCCACTTCTTCTCCAGGGACTTTTGGCCATGAATAGATGTGTTTCTCAAGCTGCTAACAGGACCAGCTGCCATCTGGTAGCTGGGAATTAAAGCCCAAGAGCCCCTCTGTTTCAAAGACCTCTTTTTGCAATCCTTCTTTTGTTATTTTCATTTTCATGAAAGTTTTACACCACAGTACAACTCCTTGGCGCATACACAACACATTTATTCCCCGTGAGGCTTAGGGCAACTCAGAACAGAAGTCAAACATCATTAATTTCTACTTCAGGCTTAAGGAAATGGAGACACATGAAAGTGTGACCTGACCAAGGTGAATGACAGAAATCAGGAGACCATGCAGGTCTTTGAGCTTTGGCAGTGGACCACATCTATGCTAAAGGTGGTTTTGAATCACAATTAAAAGGGGTTTGTTGTTTTTTTTTCTTACACCACCACACAAGCCAAGCATGATAAAGATCCTTTCATGCTGCTTACCACTGAACCTGATCATTCAGCCACAGCCTGGGGATGTGACCAAGGGAAAAGTCATACAGGGCAACCTGGGACATCCTTTGGTGGAGGAGAAATCTCCCAGCACAATGGTTTGTACAAGATATCACCCTTCCAATCATCATGATCACAAACTCTCCTGTAGATACACTGCTGCAGCCCTCTGCCTATGGACTTTGTTTTACTTGAATTTCTCATGCAACAGCCAACAGATGGCTCATGTTGCTGCATTTTGCCAAGTGCAGAGCACAGGATCACTGCCTTGCAGGCTATCACACAGACTCAAGGTTCCTGACAAGTGTAAGGAGCCTGGAAACAAACCATCAGTTCCTTACACCATCCCAAGCTGGCACATCCTGACAGCATGTAACACAGGAGTCTTTAAAAAAAAAAAAAAAAAAAGGCTCCAGAACACACCAACTCAACTGGACTTAAGTATACAAATGTTTGGTTTGCAGGTGGCCTGAAATGTTCTCCCAGAACAGACCACAGTGCAAAGTGAAATAGAGAATTTCATAAACACCTCCTTCTTGTCTCTTTGTGTCCTCAGCAGCTCCATGAGGACAAAAGCAGTGTTTGGAAAGGTGTGGGCCTAATTCCTCATGATGACTGCTTGTCTCTAGCCTGGCCCTGCTAGGCAGGACACTCTAGATTGCCCTTCCCTCATGGCAGATGCCACTCATCAGGATTCAAGCCCCAATCTTGTCATCTCCATAGGGAGCATGGTGCACCTCGAGGTGCAAGAGCAAACTGATAAAAAAATCTAAACAACATGTTTAGGATGAGGACAGACACCCAATTGACATAGACATTCACATTGAGAAGGAAGCTGCTGTGCCATAGCACTCCATTTCAATTGCAGTGACAGGGGCAGAACCCAGTTACAAAAACACAGTTAGAAAGACAGAGAGGCCCTGGACACAGCTCTCCTGGCAAGCTCCTGATTGACTCAAAATCCCACAAGATGCAGCCCTGGGAAGAATTCAGAACTGATAATTCCACCCCTTTTCCTCACTGCAGAAACCACAGTTTTCCAAGGGTTAGCTCTTATATTCCCAGCAAAGGGTATCCTGAAAGCTTGCTTTGCTCACCTTAGCCAACAAGAAGAGTTGCTTCAGGGGGAATTGCTGGGAAATCCACTCCTTGGAAACAGAAAAGCAGATGAGAAGAGCCAGAAAAGCAGTCCAATAACACACTGATGCCACCTCAGCTTTGGGAGGAACTGTCTTGGGCAAAGAGCAACCACAGTGGTGAAATCTAAGTAATTGCTGTCAAAGCTGCCACGTACAGTGCAGTACATCCGTGATCCATTCAGCATGAGTATGTGACACTAGAGATGTGAGGGATGTTTTGCATCCACAGGGATGGGGAAATATTCCAGCTCGGTTCCAAACGCCTGCACAACAGCTACAAGAAACTGCTCTTGAAGAAGTGAAAGGGAAACAACCCTTACACATGAGCACTGTTGCCTCCTGATGACAAGGATTGGAGTCCAAAGGCCGTGGCAGCTCCTTTCCATGACTACCCTGGGCACTGGTACTGCTCATCAGCAGAAGACAAAGAGAGACCCAGAAATGATCAGGTGCAAGCACTGCAGAGAACACCAGCCCTGCTGGAACACTTCAAAATGTTCTTCCCATCTGGGTCAGTTCCACAACCTGGTTCATAAACAGGGGGAAAAGAAGGGCCAGGAACAGGAAGCTGAGGCAGAGTTTTCTTTCCATGGCAGAGCCATAAAAAAGTCATGAAAATTATTGTCTGAGGCAGCATTTGATTGCTGACAGCAATCGAAATGAAACCCAAAGGTTTATCATTTTATTCTATTCCCTTCCCCCACCTGAGATCTTTCTTTTAGGTTGAGGTTTCTTTTAAGCCAGAAAATGACCTTGTCTGTCAGTTTTTAAACTCTGCTTTTGCATTTCCTACTGTTTGGAAAGGAATGATTAAAGAAGTCAAGGCCACTTTTGGTTCAGAGCCACTTCCAGGCTTCTGTAAAATGCTTTTCATGTGGTTTGATTCAGATTCCTGACCCAAGTGGAGGGAAGGACTCCCACTTGATTCCCTGGGCATGAGAGCTGAGCTTTCTGTTTAGATATAACTGCTTCCAAATCCCTGATGGCAGCATTTTAGTACTTGTAAGTTTACAACATCCCTGTAACAAAAAGGGTTATTACTGGGAAAAAATACAGAGAGCATCAAAAAGAATTGTGAAAAGGTCAAAACAGATCCTTTTAGAATAAAACATGAAACACACTGGACAAGGAACAACTGATGTGGGATATACAATAGCTCTAACACCAGGAGTAGCACAGAAAAGGGGAAGACAGAATCACCTCCTCTCTTAGAAGACTGACCAGGTGGCATCAAATAAGACTGGCAGCTGCAAAATTCAAAGTAAAGGAGGTCTTTCATGTACAAAACACTGGGATTTTATCACAGGAGCTCAGAGCTCAGGTTATTTCAAAACAGGATTGGACAAAGTCCTAGAAGAATACTAACTGAAAGAATGTTAAAGATAATTCCTCTTGTTCAGCAAGTCCTCAGCTCTTAGTTGATAGCATGTACCAGGGAACTATCACCACCAGCTTGTCTTGTTCTTTTATTTTTTTCCCCAATATTTGTGCTAATGATCACAACCAAAAGGACCTCTGGTCTGGACTGATACAACTATTCTCATGGCATTCTGAAAAAGAAGTTTAAGGATTAGAAAGAGAAAAATGCATCTGCCTCATTTCTGCCAGCTTGATTAGGTAATGGCTTCTTAACATGTCACTGAGCTGCACCTAAAATTACTTCTAAAGGATGGAATGCCATTCACATTATTTCCAAAACCATAAGTGACTTTGATCCTGCACATGCACAGTCACAGAGTATCCCACAGAATCACAAAATGTTCAGGGTTGGAAGGGACCTCGAGAAACTATCGAGTCCAATCCTCCTGCCAGGGTGGGATCACCCAAATGTAATGAAACAAAATAATGAAGCAGCCAGAAAGTGAACAGAAGCTCTGTCCCCCTGCAATTTCCTCTCCATTTGACTTAAGTGGCTCAGGCTTTTTGAGAACTTTGCTGGTTAAGAGTGGAGTGACAGGGGACATGTCACTGCAGCCTGGGAGCTCAGCCAGTGCGTGACATGGGTCAGTTGGGCATTGTGCAATCAGTTGCAGGGAAACTTCATTAACTTAGCCAGCCAATTAGGATGGATTTGTCTCCATCTGGTCAATCCTGAATTAGACATGAGATCCCAGAGGTAGAGAGACTTGTCAATAGCTTTGCAGCTCTGCAACAAGATTGGTTTTGCCTCCACAGGACTAAAATACATCTAAAAGAATCTTAGCTGCTGTTACAGAAAGAGCCAGTGATCACTCCCAGTACCCAGGAAAATCTGCATCTTGAAGAAGAGCAGTTTTGCTTTCCCCTTTCCCTGCAGTTTCCCAGGACATCCTGCACACATGCCAGCCATCCAAGAGCTTCCATCAGAAACAGATCTCCAGCAGGGCTGCTCTCATTAGGATGAACCACCTATTCCCAGGGTTAGAAAAAGGTGTCCTTAGAAAAGCATTTAAACAACCACAAACCCAAAGGATCATCATTTTGTTCTAGTCCCTTCCCCTACCCGAGATCTTTCTTTTAAGCCCAGGTTTCTTTTTAGATGAGCTGCATTAAGATGATCTTAAAAGAAGATCTTCCTTTTAAGATGAGATCTCTTGAAAGAGCTGGTTTGACTGGTGCCAGTACTAGAGCTTGTGTGGCCACCTGTAGAGCAAAATCAAGGGACTGAAAACTAACCTGGTATCTTTCCTGGCAGGTTCCCTGGTCTCTGGCACAGCAGTGCAAGTGCAAAGAGGAGGACAGAAGCAATCCTATTTCCTTAGGGAAGGAACAGTTACATCCACCTTTACCCACAAAGCCTTTTCCACCACAGTGTGCACTTAAACACATCAAGAAATGACAGCTTAAAGCTGATAATGCAGAATAATCTAAATCCCTTGATCCCTGAAATCTGCATTGAGTACCATGAATTACTTAACAAGCAATAAAATACTTTAAATCTGTTCTTTTCTTAATAGAATGATGGTGATCACAAATGGTGTCTGGGAGCAAGAGAAATAATGTCCCTTGTTTCAGATTTGAGGGGGGAAAGACTGTTCTCATGCTAAGATGATATTTAGCATCCTTCTTTACAACAGCACCACTCGAGCCTGCATCCTACCTCAACTAACATCTGAATTTCAAATCATTAACTAGTGTGCCAGAGGAGTTATTCTGTCTCAAAGAGAAATCAATCTGGAAACCCACTTCCTGCAGCAATGAGAGCAGAGAGAGGAGATGCTTTGAAAGTACAGGGTATTACTAACACATTCTCTGCTACAAGTAGTTTACCAACAGCAGCAGCTCCTAAGAAAAACTATGCAATAGGAAGTGCTTCCCCTTCCCTTCAGGGTGCAAGCAAGAGCTTCTTTTGCCTAGAAGCTTGCTAAAAGAAATGCCCATCTGATATTCTCCTCCCAGAGCTCCTGAAGTCAGACTTCAAGTTTGTTTGGGTTTGTTTTTAAAAGGAGCTTCACAAATATGCATCTGTTGTGCAGCAGGAACACTGTGCTCACCTCTACCCTCAGCTCCTAAGAGCTGCATTTACAAAGCAGGAGAAACCCTGCAGTGACCAAAGCCAGGTTTCATCAGGATGCTGTGCTAGCAGCTAAGGCAGAGGATGGCAAACTCAGCTACAGCTCCATCCCAGGGCAAGGGATGAAGGGGAAGGCTGATGCATGGATCCTGGCTTTCCTTGGAGTCCTGGCCACAAAGAGAGCCTCAGCCACTGCCTTCCAGCAGGGCCACAAGCTCCAGGGGTTTTTGGAGCTGTCAGTCCTGTGGGATGGAAGGAAAAGCAATATGAAAGCCTTGCAAATCCACACGGCTCTGCTTTGGGAATGGGGACAGACACACATGGCATTCTCCCCAGGCAGCCAGTGGGGCTGATTGATTTCTTTTTAATTATTCCCATTCTTTAGGGGGCTGTTGGACCATCTATAGTGGGCTTGGCAAAACAGATGCTCCTTCTTTTTAAGGGAAAATGGCCATACCTTCATTTTAATTATGCAATTGCCTATCAACTACCACAGCACTGGCAGCCTCATTGCAAACTCCTTTCACACCACTCTTCTGCAAAATTGATACCTTTCCAATTCAAGCCACGTATCTGCAAGAGTGCTCCAGGAAAAGGGCATCTTTGCAAAGCAATAAAGCCTCAATATCTAAGGAAATTATCAATCTGAAGGAAAAAAATGCTGATCCATCTCTACATACTGTAGCCAACTTCCTTCACAGAGGTCAGCTCAAATCTTTCTAAATTTCTAAGCAGACCAGCTTCAAGCTGGGCTTACACTACTTACCTCTGGATATCTGGAGGAAGACAGACATTGGTCAGATTAAACTGAATTTTAAGGGATGGAAATGCATTGCTTCTTATCATAAGAACTTCAAGAGGACATCTGAAATATCTGGTTTTTATTCACTTACTCTTAAGATGCAGGCAGCCCCAACAAGGGCCATTGCTCTTAAAACCCTGCCATGCAGCCTAATGCTAATTAACTTTTTTTTTTAGAAATAGAAATCACTTTGGCATGGGAATATTCTGAAGTCCACAGAAGTGGATGTAAAAGCAATTGTGGTGTGGGGGGTTTCTGTTGTTTGTTTGATGCTAATCCAACAGCCTGCCATTGTCTTGTTTGCATCAAGGATTTTCCTCCAACTTTCCCCCTCCCATGGATATTAATGCTCAATATAGCCACCCTCAGGAGTTGTTGTGGAGCAAGCACACACATTTCTTAACACTGCCCACCAAACCTGTACTTCTAAAAAGCTGCTTGCTGGTCACAGAGGGAATGCCAGCATTTTGTCTTGCTCACTTGCCTGCTTATTTCTGAGTTGCCTGTAAAATACAACAGTGTCTCATCCAATGACAGCTCTTTATAGATATATAATCCACCCCCAACCAGACTGGACCAAAACTGCACTGATTTTACAGAGGATATTTCTATAATGCTGACTGGGTTTCAGTTCAAAGCATCAACACAGAAGGAGAGAGAAGCATCTCTTGATGGAAACTCACAGCTTCCCCCTCACAGCAGTGTCCATCGTTCTGCCTAAGGCTTTGGCAGCCAATAAATTGTAAGTCCCCCAATAAAAGATCTTTCCTGTAACCTGAGGACACCACTTAATAGGAACATGAGAACAATGGCAGCAGATCAGAAACCCACGTAGCCTTGCATCCTGTCTGTGACAGTGACAGCAATCAGATCCTTGCAAGGAAAGGACAGAGAATTCCTACACAGGCACCTGAATTACTCACAGGCTGGCTTAAGCCCCCCCCAAGAATTATCATTTGTTATCCATGGAATAAGATGGGCTTTTAAACTCTGGCCCTGACAACACTTCTTGCAGCACTCATTTCCACAGCATGCCCTGGTAAGTTTGTGGAGTGCTTGCCAGCAAACAGCCCTGTAGTGATGGTTTCTGGATTATGAGGGAAACAAGAAAACCACACACCCTGCCTGTTCAAGACATTAATTATTCTATGTGCCTTTACATTCTCCATCCTCCTCCCTTATTTTTAAGAATAAGAGGAATAGTAATGATAATACAGATTACCTTTAATAGCAATAATAATAGAGATTAACTTTAAAACTACCGTGGTAAGAAGGAAGTGAAGGGCATGCATGTGAAGACAAAATATGAGTAGGAGCAGGGCTGGCTGGCCAAACTGGACCAGACATCATGAGTGTAAATGCACTTGCTGTCTAGTTTCACTATGAGTCACAAATTCTCTAAAAGGCAAGGAAGGAGCCATTTGTGTTCTCACTTACCCTGTGCCCTGAACTAATTTGTATTTGTTTTATTACCCCAGTCATTACACTTGCTCAGTCACAGACACTGTGTGTTCAGACAAAAACAACTCACCAGTAGCTGCAAGGGCATGGCAATAAAATGCTGAACCACTGGCCAAGGCTGGTTAACAGAGAGGGTCAGGGAGGAGTCTGGATGTGCCAGACAGCAAGATCTACCTTTGGCAGGAGACAAAGCTTTAGCCTCCCAGCAGTTACCACCCTGCTTTCTCTTATGTTAAATATATCAGGAAACTCCACCTACTCTTCTTTTAGGAATTGGCATCTGAACAACAAGAGACAGGCTGCCCAGACAACCCCCAAACCCAAGCCTCCTAACAGGATAGAATCATAGAATCATAGAATAAGCTGGGTTGGAAGGGACCTCAGAGATCATCGAGTCCAACCCTTGATCAACTACCACTGCAGTCACTAGACCATGGCACTGAGTGCCACATCCAGTCTCTTTTTTAATGTCTCCAGGGACGAAGAGTCCACCACCTCCCCTGGCAGCCCGTTCCAATGTCTGATCACCCTTTCCGTGAAAAAATTCTTTCTAATATCCAATCTGAACTTCCCCTGGCACAATTTAAGCCCATGCCCTCTTGTCTTGCTGAGAGGTGCCTGGGAAAAGAGACCAACCCCCCCTGGCTCCAACCTCCTTTCAGGGAGTTGTAGAGAGTGATGAGGTCTCCCCTGAGCCTCCTCTTCTCCAGGCTGAACAGCCCCAGCTCCCTCAGCCTCTCCTCATAGGATCTGTGCTCCAGTCCCTTCACCAGCCTGGTTGCCCTCCTTTGGACCTGCTCCAGCACCTCAATCTCCTTCCTGACCTGAGGGGCCCAGAACTGGACACAGGACTCGAGGTGTGGCCTCACCAGGGCTGAGTCCAGGGGCAGAATCACCTCCTTGGACCTGCTGGCCACGCTGTTCCTGACCCAGGCCAGGATGCCATTGGCCTTCTTGGCCACCTGGGCACACTGCTGGCTCATGTTCAGCTTCTTGTCAATCCAGACTCCCAGGTCCCTTTCTGCCTGGCTGCTCTCCAACCACTCTATCCCCAGCAACCACTCTGTCCCCAGCAAAGATCCACCAGTGAGCCAGAGGAGTCAGGAACATGAGCTTATGACATCCAGAATTCCCTCAATTCCCACAGCTCTGAGCATCCCGATGCTTTCGAGGGAGTCTCAGCAGCAGCAGTGACCCCAGCAGAGGACAAGGACCAGAAATACTTCCTGCATCATATCTCATCCTATATGACACCCCGCAGCACTTAAACAACTCTGCCAGGGTACAGAGCCACAGGCTTTACCCATCCACTCTTTCCAGTTCCTGCCCCACTTCGTCAGGTTTTTGTACCACAAAATAACTACAACGAAACCACTACCGACTGTGATTTGCAGCTGCAGATCTCCTGTCAGACAAGAGGAAAGGCTGAACAAAGAGCAGACCCCTCATAAAGACCCACAATGACAAGCAGGCTTCATCCTAGGATGAAGAGGGATTAAGGAAGTACGGAAGGAAGCTTCTCCCCTGGCTGGAATCAGCCAGTGCTACTCGCCAGAAATCATTCCCTGATTTAATTTTGCTGGCAGAGTTTAGAAATGCTCTTGCTGTGATAAATGGCAGTTTGGCCAAAGAGCAAGTGGTTCAGAGTGGCTGGGTGGCCTTCAAAAAGGGATAAATTCATTTAAGGAAATTGTTGAAATACTGACATATCCCAGTGTTTAGCTTGCCATGGTTTGTAAAAGGAAAAGGATCATCACTGCCCTGGAGAATGAATCAGGTCTCTGCCTGTCTTACTGTTGTTATTTCTAAATCAATCACCCAGATGAATTTCCAAAGTGTAATCCCTCACTTGCAAAAACACTTTAATACCAAGTTGAACTGCAGCTCCAGGAGTGAGCTTTGCAGCTCATCTGGCATCAGTGGATAAACCAACATGACCTCTGCAAAAGATCTCTGGGTTACCAGGAGTTTTGATAACCACAGTGCACCACTGACCCCTCTTTTAGATCATTCCTCTTTTAGATTTCTTCTGCCCAGCATCTTGCATGTAGAAGGAGTACTAGTGGAAAATAACATCCTGAAATGAACACTGCAATGTGCAAGGCTTGCAAATGCAGTGCCTTCATGCATCATCAATTACATTAATGGAAAAATATTTGGTGAATCCAGGGATGGTTGAAATCTTTAAAAAGCCCATTTCAATCAATTCGAAGAATGTAGAAGGTGAGACTGATGAGTGACCAGTGGCCCATGTAAAGTTGGTTTGTGTGCAGCACCCATTCCCTCCCCTCCCCCAGAGGCTGCACCATCATCAATGTCCCAAGGTACCAACTGAGCTTTGTCCCATACAAAAAAACCTGAACCTAGGAGAAAACTTCTCATGGCATTGCCAGCAGTCCTGCTGGCTGGTGATTAGACTGAAGTCCAGCTTCTGGACTACCAATCCCTAAAGAACAAGTTCAGTACAAACAAAAGTACAAAAAAGAAACCTAAGCTGTCTTTAATACACAAGGCAAACATTTTCTTAGCTCAGTGTGTCATGTGCTGTGTTGTCCAAGTCACTGGAAGGCACAATGTTAGCAGCTGGTAGGAATATCTCACTGGGGAGCTCTTTGTGAAAATTCAGCATCCATTGTATAACATCCTGTATTATTACCTTTGATGCCATAAAACATCCTCAATGAGGACCAGGGCAACTTTGGACAGCTTGCTTTTCAGGAAAATATATTCTCTCCCTGTTTTGTGGTTTTTTTTTCCAGAGATATTTTCTTTTAGTGTTTTCTCTTTGTCTTACCACCCTACCCCCCCGATATAACAGATCACATTTTATAAAAAAACACCAAAAAAACAACCTTCAGACAGATCCTCTTTCTAGACTCACATTACTAAGCAAAAGCTGATGACAGTATCAGCACCATGAGCTACAGCAACACAGCAGTACCTTGGATTTCTACATCCCAGCAGCACTCCTGTGGACCCCTGCTTGGGGGGCAAGATGTCCATTGACAAACAAAAAGGGGGGGAGAATAGGATGGGAGCAAAGCAGTAAAAATGATGAGACATTTAAAACTTCCTGTTCTCTAATTTTACCTTTTATGTGACAAAAGAGGTGGATTTATCCAGTCAAACATTTGCATGGTTCTCTCCATAATAATTCTTTATGTCAGCTCTTCTGAACTAATAGCTATTTTTAGCATCAGGTTTCTAAAGAATACTCAGCTCAGTCACTAATTTTGAGCTTGCAATTTACCCTGGAAGCATTTTTGCTGGTGCAATTTGTGCCACAACTACTTTGATTTGCAGGCAGGGTTACTAAGTTAAGCATTTGTGTATCCTAAACCACACCTGTAAAATGGAAGGCTGCTTTTAAAAGCAGACCACGTGCTGAAAATTGAATGCAACTCAGTTCAATGACACATGGATCTCTGAAGCACCCTGCACATTCCAGAGTGTGCAAAAAAAAAAAAAAAGTCCCCTTCCTTTTCTGTGTGTGTGTGGCAAAGTTATTCTTTAACTCACCCCATCTTTCTTACATGACTCATTCTAGTCACTCATGAAATAGTGCCTCTCTCTTTGTCAGGCTTTGTCAGTGGTTTCTAGTGCTCAAAAGGTGTGGCCATGGGGCACTCAGGCACTTTTATTGTTATTTATATTGCTAGGTAGATTGGACAAAACCACAGGATGCTGAATAGAGAAGCATGAAGATGACAGCTAACACCATCAATTGCTGGGGTGGCCAGGCCACTCACATCCCAGGGGTGTAGAGGAAGGATGAAAACAATAACTGTGATTAAAGCAGTGAAAAAGCAAAGATTTCAGAGTGTATTTCAAACATCCTTGAAGGAAAACAAACCAAACTTTCCAAAAAACACCAGATAGACAAACCCTACTCTGAAATTCTTGGTCAGCCCAAACTCTTAGCAAGGTCAGCTTTAACAAGCACTTCATCCCAGGCTCAGAGGGGAGGTGGAGATGATCTAGAGAGGAAAGGGAACCAGGAAATGACCCAGAGAAGAGAGCACCTTGGCCAGTGCTCTCAGCAGAACTGTAAAAAGAAATCAAAGCTCAAACTGCTTTACCTGCACTGCCTTCCTAGTTCACTTCCAAGTCTACTCCAATAGTGATTTATTATAACCATCCATTTAAAATCAGTGAGGACCCAAATGAGCAAGTTAAAGCTACTATAACTACCTATTTCTTTAAGAGAGCTCATCTCAGGAAAGGTGTCTTACCATTAGTGTCCCCAGTTCAACAGTGCTGTCCTGCAACAGAACAGAGCTGCCACATCTCCAGTGCTCATCTGAAGAGAGCAAGAAGAATGATGGAGCAGGGGGATACAGAAAATAAATCTTGCTTCTGCAAACATCAGTGGGTGGAAAGTGTGGAAGGAAGAAATGGTTGCGAATGCCTAAAATTTGAATTAGGAGTAACTTGATGTATAACTGAGTGGGGGAATAAAATAGGTGAGAACTGACCTTTCCCTGGAAACATCCTTTGCACTGACAACCAAAGCATTTGCAGCAAAGAACACAAAAGTGTGTGCAAACCCCTTCTTCTCCTATTCATCCCCTCAAATAACTGTTTGTTTTTCATCTGAGATTTGATAGTTAAATATCCTAAGTCACTCTCAGTCATTTGACTAAAACTTGAAAACTGGAGAGAGTTTTCAGCCAAAAATGTTTATGTACATTCTCATTTAGTTTTGAGAACTAACTTTGAATTGGGACAAGCAATGAGCTACAGCCAGTAATATTTCCCTTCCAAAAATAAGGTTCCCTGCAAAGAGCTAAGCAGTAAATTGGTCTTTGCTTTATAATCTTACATCAGCATAAAGGAAAACTCCTGGAATATGTTCATGTACTGGGGATGAGGGAAGCACATCAGGAGATTTATTGTTCATTAGTTTAACAATACAGCATTCATGCAATTCAGACTTACTGGTGTTAATTGGAATCTAGTTTTGCAGGCTGGTAACACTACCAAATACCACGAGGAATGTTCCCTTTTTACGTAAATTCCCTGGAATTCATTCTCAAAGCCAGGTGTATGTGTCGCCAAATGAGTCACTGCTCCTCAAGCACGTGTGGGTCCATACCTGGGAATGACTGCAACCTGTGCTGAAATGGAGTTGCTCTGCCTGGAAAATACCACCTTTTTCAGCAGCTTCTAACAGTTGAAGGCTGTGATTCCCAAACCTGTGTTTTCACAAGGTAACAGCAAGTTCTTTGCAGTCAGTCACACAGCTGTATGACTTTTATAGAGGTCTGAGGATAACTCGCTATAAAAATCTGATTGTAAGGATGCAGAGTGGTCTGGTACACAGCCCCCAAATTTTGAGAAGCACTGGTTTTGGCTGAAAAGCCACCTGGAACTCAAGAGGACATCAGAGAAGCAAAATGATCACACAGATGGGTCTAGGGCCCCAGCATTTCCACCACTACAAAAAACCTGAGGACTTACAGAGTACTTACTTGCATTTCTGAGTGACCCTGCCCTGGTTTTGGTCCTCCTCTTGCAGGGGGGTTGGACTTGATCTTCAGAGGCCCCTTCCAAGCCCTGACATTCTGTGACTCTGGGATACAGAGGCTACTGGATGCCTGCAGCATGACAACAGCACTGCTCTTGTTACCTTGCAAGATGAAACCTTCAGTGTCCCAGAGCTCCTTCACACTCTGTCAGAGCTGCAAATGGTTTGGGCCACCATGTCCTGCCCAGAGCATGTCATGCCACTCTCCTCCTCCCCTCAGCCAGGTTTTGCACTCTTAAATTCTTAAATCCAGGTGATTTCAGTGGCAATCTGGGCCTCTCAATGCCAGGACAATCTCTCTGCCAGAAGGAGAACCTCTAAGTCATACCAGCACTGTCTAAAACCTTTTTTTAGTCCTCCATACCTGATTCTGAGTCATTTTTACCCAAACTTCTCCATCCCTCTGTAGCATGACACTGATCTGGGGATTAAACAGCTTCTGTAGGACAACTCCAGTTTGTATGGTTTATCTACAGGATCTCTCTTTCCCAAGTCAACCACCTCCTCCATAAGCAATGCTTCCAGCTCCACCATGTCAACATGGAAGTCACCCAAGCCTGACCTCTCTATCACCTGATGGCAGAGCCCTGGTTGAATATGGCTGCTTACAGCTCTCCCAACCCAGTGTGTTGCCCTGCAGAACTGTAGGCTTTGTTCTCTAAGAAAATGAAAGCTCTTCAGGTGTGGGAGGCAAGACAAAAACCAAAATAATCTTAAAATAATTCTTGTGAGAGAACACTTATGGCTCCCCTGGGATGAAGCACATAAAATATACAAAACATACTATTAAAGTTAGGTCTATTTTCTCACTCACAGTTCATAGAAGACCCTGATCCAGCTTCCTTGAAAGTCAAGGGAAAAAGTCTTCCCCTCTGGACTAATGCTTACCTTCAAATTGGGCCCAATAGGTATCAGCAGCAACTGTATGCACAGACCCAGATCAGGGAACAGGGAAGGAATACAGGGCTCATCCTGATTTAGAACATACACAAACACTCTTCTGGTCACCATAATTGAAAATTAAACTTACAGGCTCAGGGAAAAGCAAGAATTAAAGCTAAACTTGTTTTCCATTTGCTACCAAAAACTTTTAGTGTCACTGCAGAGGAGGAGGAGGGGAAGTAAACTATTTGTGAGGTACTGAATGGGAGTACACACCTCTCTTCCAGCAACTGGTGGCCAATTAGATGTCAAAAAATGGCATTAAAATAGCTGTTCCCATAAGTCACATGTTAAATCTCCCTCTGTCAAAATTCCAAAGATGGTGTTAATGAAAAAGTAAAGACAACAGGACTAACCCTTCTGAAACAGAAGAGATGCCTGCTACACCAGCCTGCTTAGCTGGGATGCTGAGGAAGTTGTTTAAAAGCATTACAGAATACCAACAAAAATCCCATCTTCCACTATAAAGGGCTTGAATGAACTTCTGTGTAGGGGGAGACGGGAAGGCTATCCTAAAAATTGTTAGGACTTGGGGTGGAATGAATAATTACTGCTCTAAAATCCATGGGAAATCTCTCCCCTCATAATTGTAATGAATTACAGAAGTGAACACAGCCTTGGCAAGAGGTCTTTGAACTCCAGCCTAAGGGAAAAGAGGCCAATATCTGCTTACAGAACAGACATGCCAGGGGCAGCAAAAGCCCAAATTCCTCATCCAACAACCAGCCCAAGTACCTGTCCTCTCTGAATGGCCAGTGGTGAGGACAAACCTTCCCTTCAGCAAAGCAGGAAGACAGTAACATGAATTGTTATGCTGTGTAAGTGGCCATGCAGTATCATAAAATCAAGATATTAATGAAGACAAGCCAGTCTGGAGAGTTTCCCTGTCCTAGGAACCTGCACTCACTTGCTGACATGTACAATAAAAAGATGAAGTGCAACACTAGCTCAAGCATTTCCCTCCTATCAGCAGGAGGCAAGGTTACCTTTCCCTCCCTTCCCTGCTCCTTCCCCCCCACCAAAGATTATTTACTTTGCAATCTAGAGCTGTCCAGGGAGAGTACACACTGTTAACAGCATTTTTATAGTTTGCTCCTTGATGTACAAGGGACTGGGCTAGGGCACAGTCCCATTTTCCTATAACCTGCTCACTGATTCAAGAAAAGACTTTTTTAAAAAGAGTTTTTTATTTCAGAGGGATTTCCAAATAGGCTTAAATGCTTTCATGAATCACAGCCTCAGAGTGCTGTGACTTCTGAGAATATCAACAACCATTCTAGCACACAGGGAAAAGGGACTGTTGGAACTTGTAAGGGACTTATGCAGGCAATAATCAGGCTCTGGACTATCTCAGCTCACTCTTAAAGTAAAATCTTACCCTTGTCACAACATTCATTCAGGCACACTGAGTGCAGAGCTCTGCTTTTTCAGCTTCACTGCTTGAACTGGAGTTGTCCTACAGAAGCTGTTTAATCCCCAGATCAGTGTCATGCTACAGAGGGATGGAGAAGTTTGGGTAAAAATGACTCAGAATCAGGTTTGGAGGACTAAAAAAAGGTTTTAGACAGTGCTGGTATGACTTAGAGGTTCTCCTTCTGGCAGAGAGCTCTACCTTGTCCTGGCATTGAGAGCCCCAGATTGCCACTGAAATCACCTGGATTTAAGAATTTTAGAGTGCAAAACCTGGCTGAGGGGAGGAGGAGAGTGGCATGACATGCTCTGGGCAGGACATGGTGGCCCAAACCATTTGCAGTGATGAATCAAGAAGAGCAGCTACAAAGCAGTCCTGTCTTGCCTTCTGGATTGGTCACCAATACCAGGACCCTGGGAGGTGCTCTGGTGTAAGAAATCATTCACTCAAAAGGAAAGCCCATGAATTGTAAATAGAAAACAAGAAAGGGTTCAGAATATGAGCTCCTCTGTTCTAGCAAGAAGAAGAGTTAAGCAGGTGCAGGGAGAGATAGAGGAAGGTTTGGTTCAGTCATGCACAGAACAGATGAGGAATGAGGCTTTATGCAGGTAGCAGTAGATGGTAGAAAAAAGATATGCAGCACCTGCAGCTCATGTGATAATGACATATTCAAGGTTAGCATCTTACCCAGAAGCAGTGGTGTTTGTGTGGAATAAATAAAAAAGGTGAGAGCTGTACATGCTGTCATCATAAGCCACTGACAAGAAGTTGGGAGACAAAGAGAGTTGAAAAAAACACCCTTCAATTTAGCAAGTCTGATTTATCCCATTATTGACCTCTACTGAAAGTCCCCTACATGCTTCACATACCTACAGCGTGGCTGATACAATCACAGCACTGCCAACATATTTGCAAGGATGCAATCTACTGCAAGGTCAGCTCAAGAGGCAGAACTCAGGCAGGTAAAGGTTTCCCTTTTCAAATGAACATTGGTTCTAGTTGGACTTGACCTATACAGGAAAAATGGACTCAAAGCAAGACTTCAGGAAGTACCTGGCACTGCAAGGCTGCCTGGAAACCCAGGGGCTGAAAGGCATTTGGGAGAATGCCCATCTCTCTCTAGAGATGGAGAGACAAGAGCAGAGACAAGTTCCTTCAGAGCCCCAGTTATCTGTGATTATTCACCTTTAATGAGTCCTTCCAGATCTCTTGCTTCCTTACAGTTCCTTGGTTTTGACCTTATGGCATAAGTTTTTTCTTACCAGAGTTTCCTCTAGTGGCATCCCCATGCTCCTTCTGAAGCCAGACACCTCTCCCTCTGCACCTCAATGCAATCCCTCCATCTGATGCCTCAGTTTCCCCTGGAAAAGGCCGCACTGGTTTCTGTCCCTCTCCCTGTGCTGCCTAGGCTAGAAGATGAAGGTGCCCCTTACCCAGGACCAGATCTCTGGGTCTAAGCACTAGCCTGGTTGAATGCTGTGTGGTCAGGAACTGGACCTGAGGTCTCATTCTGGCTCTGCTTCAGCCCCACTGTGTGACTTTGGGCAGGTCAGTTCTTCCATCTGGCTTTCTTGGGTCCCCTACCTGGAGAAAAAGGTCAACCTCATTATCCCTCCCTGTAGAAAACGTTCTGAGATCTATAGAAGACAAACTGTATTGAGAGCCAGGCTCCTGTGTGCTAAAGAGACACTGGCAAGAGACAGAAAAGCAGAATAAATCCAAGGGCAAGGAAAGCAGACAGAGTAACGACCACAAAAATTGAGGAAGGGGGAAAAAATCTAGTGAGAACAAGAGCAGAGCACTGGGGCATGGCTCTAAGTGTCTACATGGCTTAGGGAACACTGCTTCAGAGCAGCTGAACAAATCCAGCTCTCCATCATCTCAGTCTTGGTGCTTGTTGTCTGGAATTTTGGGGGATCCACGTTGCTGCTCTGACCCAACTTCACACACAGGAAAGACTTTTTTATGGTGTGGCTTATAAATGTCCTGACTGATTGTACAGCTCAAGTAGGCAGGGAGATGCTCCCTCATCTTCTGAGATCAGCCAGGATTATCATTCTTCTGGCTGGGAAAAGCAACCAGTAAGAAATGCAAAGCACAAGAAAGCTTGGATGCAGACCTGTTGTGAACTTAACTAGTATTTATAGAACTGTATCTGTGGGACTTTAAAAAGGAAGATCAGCACAGAATCAAGAGACAACTGAAGCTCTGGAATCAACACGGTGTTATCCCTGTTTCTCTACAATGCTACTGAGCAAGCAGCAGTTGCAATCCATCTGTCAGTGTGTCCTTTGCTGTCACAGGATCCCTGCTCCAGAGACTACCACGTTCTGCTCCATTCCATTATGGATGAGGCTGGAGCATCCCTGTGAATTTTTTCTGCCCAGGGAGTTACAGTGCCACTCTAACCAGTTTTCATTCTATCTCTTAGACAAAGGGCAGCTGGTATCTTGGGATTAATATAAAAGAAGGCAAAAATTCAAATGCTGGCCTCACCATTCTTAAGGAAACAGTCACCTTTGCTTAACAGAGATCAACAGAAGCTGCAAGTGTATGAATTGGCTTTTGAATGTTTGGAGTGAGCTTGGGTTATGGGTTATGTATGAATGCAGGGTCATACATTGCCTTTAGTGCATTTCTTTTCCTCTTGCTGCCTGAGTTTTCAGTACCAACTCTCCCTAAAACACTGTGTGCAGCCTTGTTTCCCAGTTATAGAATTTTCTTTATTATTTTTTTAAAGCCTGTTTGATGAGTGATGTGAACTGCCAGTGAGTACTACGTTTCACTCCCCCTCATTAACATTGTAAATTGATTTAGAACTCATTTAGATGCAGGATTAACAACGTGAGGACTAATCCAGTCTTTATTCAGAGGACATATTCAGGAAGAGCAGTCTTTCATCTCACAACACTCTGTCAGTCAGCATGACCCTCCCTTGGGAATATGATGATATTTCTGATATCTTTGCTTGCAAAGGAACCACTCAAGGTTAAGACAGAGGTCTGGGAGACATTAGTCCTGGTCCCAGCTCTACTACCAGCTTCTCTGCAACCTTGGGCTTCTTTACACTCTGCATCCATTTTTCCCAATTAGCACATTCAGAGAGAGGTCAGGCTTAGAGAATGGGCAAAAGATTAAGAGAATGTTTATGGTGGCTTAGGGCAGCATCTTTTATTTCACCAGGGTTAAGGGCACATGGGCCATGGGCAAGCTGCCAACACAGAAACTTATTATGCTGAAGTAATACATTCAGTAAGTTTTCAGTGATGTGCCCCTACTCTCATTTATGTGAAAGTGAGGGTATTTTATTTTGTGAGCACACTTTTTCTCTGGTGGCACTGTGAGGAATACATCATTATCTATATTGCAGGGGCAATGTCAAGCCCTCAGTTTGCAGGTCAGCAAAAAACAAAAAACAAAAAGAGAGAAAATGATGGTTTTCTTAAAGCAACAGTTATCAGCTAAAAAAAACTCTTGACACGCTCAGCACAAAGCTTGCAGCATCTCAGAGATGCTGATTCAGATGCCCTGGATGTTTGCTAGAAAAATAAATAACACCTCCTGCAATTAACAAATTAAATGTCCTGTTGGAGCTTAGCTCTTACTGGCTGACAGGAAATCATCTGCAGAAGGATTTCATCCACTGAGGGGAATGAAGATTAAATATATGCTTTGACAAGTGACTTTTTCCACCAGAATTTTTTCTTGAAGGCACTTAGTGTCTAATGATACATTGAGGACCTGTTCAACTGAGTACAATAAATAAATACAAATAATTGCTGTAGGAAAGAGCCTGAGACTGACAACCAGTGCCACTTTGGGCATAGCTGATTGATGCTTCTTATAATCACTAACACTTGTAAAGCTCAGGCCTCCTGTTCTGGATGTGTGCTGCACACATCAGCTGAGCTGAACTCTGCTGTCCCACAAGGACAACATTTTTACAGCTCTAGTACAAACTGTTATTAATTGTTTCTATTCCCACATTACCAAGAAGCTGTGACCACAGCTGAGGGCCCTGTGGTGGCAGAGGTTGCAGAAAATCAAAGGGAGGAAATACACTGTTTGAAATCAAAGGCAAACTGATGGAGCTCCACTCTCTGTGATGACAAAGAGTGAATGATTTGATACTTTAGTGTTTTCATGGACAAGCTCCTGACAGGCATTTGGTATCTACTGTGACAGCATAAGGAAAAAAAAATGTTTCTGGCATACTATTTCTAATTCTAGTTGAATTCTCATGTTTTCAGAAATACAGTTGTCCCAGTGTGGTTCCCTCAGAGAGGTGACAGTGACAAGACAACCACAGATCTCTGAGTCCAACTAATAATTCAGTAGGAAGTTTCCTCAGTAGGAAGTTTCCAAACTAGACTGTTTCTTTCCTTAAAATACTGCATTTGCTCTCTGGCTAGTCCTTTCAACTCTCAGAGTTGAAGATCTCTACATGAGACTGCTACTCAATGTCATCAAATCCAACCTGTTGACCAAGACACCCCTTTGAACCACCTCAGGACTAAAGGCCAGAAAAGCTGGGGTTGTCCTGGGGTTGTCCAGCTCTGTCTGCAGATGCTTACACCACTAAAATATCTGCTACATCTAAAGGGCATGACAATTGCAATAATTCTTTTGCCTTGAATACACGGAGAGAGAAGTCTGAAGGTACCAGCACCAAAATCATAGGGGTATTGTTAATCCATGAGGTACCACGAATGCAGTGATTGTTAAGCCTTTCCTGCAGTTTTCATCCTCAGGTATTTGTCTTGGTGAGTTTTACATTTTCATGGCACACTGTACTCCCCAGTACACTGGCTGCACACAGTGCATTCAGCAGATTCTCTGCAGGACACATGAAGGGCATCATATATCACACTTATTACCAACCTACAGAGTTAAGAGAAGTGAGAACAACAGGATCCTGCTGTTGGTTTATCATGAGTTTTCTGATCTAGGGGAAGCAGCAATCTCTTACTTCAATTTAGTTGTAAATAATGTCACTAGGTTTGTTTACTTTGGGCCCATTCTGCACTCAACTCACACACACACACCACGATCTCCTGTCCACCAGCACACCAAAAAAAAACAACCAACCCTCCTCACATTCACTCATCTTCCTATTAAGAGTATATTTCACAGCTAATGTGTCCAAGGGCCATAAGTGAAGAAATCTGAAAGCCTTGTGAAATGAAAAAGCAAGAAAACAAATACTCTTACCTGTCTGTAATAAGCCAGCCCCACTGTCTTTGACTCCAAAGTGCTGCTGGATGTCTAGTAACACACCTGCAAGAAAAACAGAGAGAAGAAATTCAGTGCCTTCAGCCTTTGAAAAGCATACCACGCAAACCTCCCATGCAGTATCACCAAACCTTCACATTCCAGTAGTTTACAAACAAAACTGCTCACATCTGCACATCAGCTTCTTCTCGACAGCCACACACAACAATTCTGGGCTGCTGCAATAACAGCAAAGTTTGGGAGCTAGAACATCATGCAAAGACTTTGGGAATGAAATCCTCATGCCACTGAAAATGCTCTTTCCTTGCTTCTTCAGTAAGATCAGTGGTTTCTTTTTGTTTTCTGCAAGATCCCTTATTTCTGTAATTTTCTAGAAATGCAGGGAAACTCATTCTGTGCCTTAGGTGCTTCAAATGGTTGAACAAGACAGACAAACTGAATCCAGGACAAGTTTTAACAAATCTCTGTTGGGAGGAGATATGACACAGTGATAGGAGCAATGATGGAAGTTTTCATATTTGATGGGGGGGGGGGGG
>JAAWXA010000046.1:1813795-1841231 GCA_038090715.1 Florisuga fusca | reverse complement strand
AAGAGACAGCCCTATGGATATAAAGAGATCCTTAATGTCCCCCCTGCCTCATCTCCCTGTGAGACTCCTGCCTCAGCCCATCTTCATCAGCCTTGCAACCCCCACAAGCCAAGGAAAGACTTCCATTAGAGAGAAATGCTGTGATTTTGGCTAAAAGGACAGGCTGAGCTGACTTGGCATCTGAGCCTGAAAACAAAATTCATTGAGACTTGGGAAGATTTCTGTATGTGGAACTGTGAACCAGCCAGAAGCTGTTACAGCTTTAAACAACCTAGCTACTAGGGGCAGCAGATAAACTTGATGCTATTCATCTGAAAGACAGGAATCATCAACAGCTTCCAGACAGAAGTGCTCAGACCTTTCCTTCCTTCCTTTCCTTCCTCTCCTTCCTCTCCTTCCTTTCCTTCCTTCCTTCCTTTCTTTCCTTTCTCTCCTTCCTTTCCTTTCTCTTTCCTTTCCTTTCCTTTCCTTTCCTTTCCTTTCCTTTCCTTTCCTTTCCTTTCCTTTCCTTTCCTTTCCTTTCCTTTCCTTTCCTTCCTTTTGACCTGACAAAAACCAAGCAACACACACTTTGCCCTGAAACACCTCTGCCCCAACACAGTGGGAAACAATTTTTACCACGGGGAAAAAGACCCCTGGTGTGACGTGTCAGGTCCACTCAGCAGCCTCAACAGATTCCAGAACCTCAAAAAAATAAGAATGTTCTTATTTCATTTATTGAAATCTCAGACAATTCAAAGATTCTCTCCATTCAGACTCTCTTCATGAACTCTAAAGCAGGAAAAAGGGGGCCACCAAAAGCTCTGGTTGTCTTCTGGCTTTTTAATCATTACAGAAGCCTAACAAGTCCAGCTAATTCATGCAGTAAAACATATCTCAGAGGCTTTGTGTGTAAACGAATTAAAATAAATAAAACCAGCATAGATAATGATAAAGCAAATCAAAGTGCATATGAATTCAACCAGTGACTCACCACTCCCTCATTTTCCTTGGGAAAATTTGGCATATCACCACCCCAGAGTGACAATGAGTCAGGAAACTGCCATAAGCCACAAATTGCAAGGAAATTAAAATAAGCACCTACAAAAAGCTCTTTCTGGAGAGATCTGGAAGATTTTTGCTGGCTTTGTGTGGATGTGGCTATGGTCTTCACAGCTCTGTTCTCAGGGTTTTCTGGCTGTATAAAATCAACAAAGGAAAGAGTCATTTACAGATTCTTTCCAGAGACAATGCAACAGTGATTGGGCTCTTGTTCTCAGAACCAACTCAACACCTTTCCTTTTACATCCCCTTGCTTCCATTTTAACTGAATTCATTTGAACTGTGCTACAATCATCCTTCTGAATGCTCCTGCCCTCCTCAGCCTGACATTGCTGCTTTGGAACCAGCCAAAATAGGTGCAAATATTTTAACAGTCTTAAGCTGAGAACTGATGGCAAGGCATGACATGAGGATAACAGTTCTCCACCTCACTCTGTGCAAAGCACAACCTCTGAGCTGCTCACGTTGTTGCCTGACTCACTGACACAGCCCATGAGAACTTGGGACACTTTACCTTCCCACACAGCTGCCAGATTTCCAGGCCAGTTGGGAAGTGGAAGCCCACCAAAAAGCCTGTGCTAAGAGGTGTACCTGCCAGGCACAGGCAGTTGTGTCTCTAGGGCTGCCAACACATCATGTGTCACTAGAATGAAATCAGATTCAAAGAGCTAAATTAAAATAAATTATTTAGAGAGAAAGAAATGCAGCTTTCAAGGTTGTGAAGGCTGATGGAGCAAAGCCTCTCTGCCCTCTAACATCATGAACTCCAGGGAGAGAGGACTGGTTTTTACCCAATCCCTCCCCTTTTTTCATAGCCACACACACTTCTGTTGAGACAGAAGGATGAGGAATGAGTGAGCAGCTAGGGTAATTAGTGCTTGATGATTTACAGCAGATGACAGCTAATTTCTCCAGTTATGAAGATTTCTATCAAATCTGTAAAAATATCCACTCAGATTGGACACACTTCCAAGTGACTGCATCTCATTTCTCATTTGCATCTGGCTTCTGCTTAGCAATGCCTTGAAGCTATTCTGGAACATCCCAAGCTGTCCAGGGCACACTAATATAATATATTTGTATGCCATCATAAGGGCCTTTCAATTCCTTTTACCACAAAGAGCATTCTCTAAAATGCAGGGGAAACTCCAGATGCAGAGGTCCCCTGTACAGGGGGACAGCAGAAAAACAGCAGCCAGGCAGGGGCTGTGGAGAACCATCAGATTCTCAGTCCAAGCACATGTCTGCTGGCATGGTCCTGGGCTAATAAAGACTTCTGGTAATCAAGGTCATGTCAGCATGGAGCAAAGCTCCAGCACTCGTGCCAAGCTGCATGCTGATTTTAAAAAGTGACTCTGCAATGTTAGTTAATGTCCACTAAGCAAATCTCCCCTCCTAGATCCAGAGAAGATCATGAAGCTTCAGACACAAAAGCAGGAAAAACTACAAGTGTCTGTAGCACATCCTCCACAGAGGAAAAGCTAAATAAAACTGTGATGCCAACTTGGTGCCCACTTCTGAGACAACAGGAAATCTGAAAAAAACAAAAAAAACACCCCAACTCACCAAAGCCCTGCTATTTCAAGTAACAGATGAAAAAATTTTTAACTGCAGATAAAAATACCTACCCTAATGTCAGTAATCCCAAAATGGCTTTTACTGTTAAATATATGCTTCAAGCATCTCTGAGACACTGCTGAACTCTGCAAATAGGTTTATGAGGTTTCTAAAGGAAGGAGGATAAAGCTACTCCAAGTCCACTGCTCCCTTTCATCCACCTGTTTTCTTTGCTCTCTCTAGAGCACCATAACCAGGAGCTTCCGGGTCTCCTCACCCATCTCCTGATCTGAATCAATAAGATCAATAATTACTGATCCAAATCAATGAGACAGTCCATAGAGCAGCTTCTCACACTCAATGCACGTTCCCTTCCTCTTGCATTCTCTTGGGGAACTCCAAGAACATTGATCTACAGAAGAACCCTGCCACAGAGTGAGACAATCCATAAAGCATGATGTAAACTCCTCCTGTTTAGAGGAGTTTTTTTCTTATCTTCACATGACCTAAGGGAGGTGTTTTTTTGGCAGATGCTGGGCTATTGCTACACACTGCCAGCACAGGCTCCTGGAACCCTCTTGTGTTTTCCTCCACAGCTCTGTAAAGCTGCCACCTCAAGTCTTCTCCTCACAGGAATTTTGAAACCTTTGTGGGCATGGAAATGTCCTTCTGACACTGCCCACTCCACTGCCTGAAAATACCTTCCCTGAGCACAGAGCAAGGGGCTCTGCACCTCCCACATCTCATTCTGGTCCTGGGGGAGCTAGGAAAGGATCAATCAGTCTGTGGCAGTTATTGCAAGTTAGTGATGTTGTCTAGCTGACCAGCTAAGTGGCTTGGTACAGTTAATTAATAAGGCACACAGGTATTCCAAGATCATCTGTCTGGGGTATGAAAGCTTGGGAAGGAACCTGGGGCTTACCCACAGCACTGTGGGAGAGAAAAAAAACCAAACCAGCTTTGGAGTTATCACTGGAGGTATTTAATTCTATCAACACAGCTTCTAATATGTCACCTGTTAAATAATATACTATGTTCCACAATAGCTCCATGGCTGATATAGCAGAAAATCTGTGTAGAAAATCCTCACAGGGTTTTTCCTAGGTAAGAAGAGAGTGCACTAACTCAGGGCTTCTCTGTCACTGGTGTGGCCACATAACAACAGGAGCCCAGGAAAACCTCAGAGCACCAGCAGGGCTTGCCCTGGGATAGAGGGTTCTATTCTGGAGCAATTTCTGGAGCTCAGACACCTTCCACAGCAACATTTGGGCTTTTGCCTGGCTGCGTTTCCACAGGACCTCCATGGGAAGGGCTGCAGTGATGCATGCTCCTCGTGTCACACCCACGTTACCAAAACCCAAATTCAGCCCTGGCCCAAGCCAAGGATGGCTCTGTTGCCAACCCTGACACTACATCACTATTTAACCCTGGGTAAGTTATTTGATCCTGGAGAATTTCAGAGTCTGCATTAGCCTAATGAAGATAATAACAATAATCATGTGTGTCACAGATACAGCAGGGCTTGGTTATTATGGTCTTGTGAAGTGCTCAGAAGAGCTCCAGATGAAAGGAGAATTAGGAGAAGGAAGATTAATTAAAAGACATATGCACCCCAAAAAAAAAAAAAAAAAAAAAAAAAAGACAGGAACCACTTTTGTTGTTGTTATTAGGAGAGAGTCTCTCTGATTTAGGGCAGCTTTTATTTCTGTGTTGGTAAAGCAGAGCCATTTCAACCACTTTCCATGTTCAAACTTTATTTGTAGATTGTGGGAAGGTGATGTAGGCTGCTGAGCCTCTGATATTGCCAACATAAAAGCCTTTGATCAAAGGTCTATCTCAAAGGAACTGGCACCTGGGGTAGGACACAGCTGACAATCCAGCTCTGCTTTAACTGTTGAAAGGCAAAAAACCAAGGAACTGAAAATTTACTGTGAAAGAAGGACTAGGATTGAAGAAAAGGCAACATTTCCTGCAGGGAAACACCTCAGCCAGCACTCAGTAGTGAGAAATATTACAAAGAAATTGTGTTAAATACCAATCATGCAAACAGACACATCTATTTTTATTTGCTTCTTACCTAGGAAGTATCCAGTGAATCCCAGTGTCAGGAAAAGAGGGGACCTCAAGTATCACCTGGTCCAACCCTTCTAACATTATTGTTCATATGAGAGGTCCCAGCACCCCTTGGAGCTGAAACTTTAAATTTTCCAAAGTGGGGGAATCCACCACTTCCCCTGGGTGACCATTCCAGTGTCTGAGTCTCCTCAGAGTGAAAAATTTTCCCCTTGTGTTCAACTGAAATCCCCCCAGGATGGGGATGGCAACTTGTGCCCAGTGCCCCTTGTCTTCTCCGTGGGACTTTTTATAAACAGGGAGTCCCCAGCTTCTTTGTAGCCCCCCCTTTAAGCACATTGAATATGTGCTTATCACTTGAGTCAGTATCATTGCCTGTTTTAAACATGGGCAAAGGGACACAGAGAGAGAGCTCAGGTGTAATCAGCAGCAGAGTCCAGAGACTCAAGATTTTTTCCCCAAGTCTCAGCCTGGCCTTCTATCCAGGAGAGATGAGCCCAAGTGCTCCCTGCAGCATGCTGGAGTGTTGGATGCCACGTCCCAGTTCAACATCATCCTCTGCCAAAGACAGTTCTAACTTTATTCTCCGAATTTCAAAGTGATACCAAATTCCATGGACTACCCCCAGGGCATTCAGTAATGAATTTCTTAAAAAATAGGTAAGTACAGGAACCTGGGGGGGAAAAAAAAGTAAATTATAATTGTATGTTCTTTCCAGGACACAGAAAAACCTTCACTTCACCTTGATTGGAAAGTTTTCTGGTTTTAAAAGAAGTAGGATGCTATTGAACTCATTTCTCAAGAGTCATATTTTTAAAAAATTGCTGTCAGCAAGTCACCTACACTTTAATTTGTTATAATTAACAATGCAGTAGAAGAAATAAAGGACATAGCCTCCACTTTTTTCAGGAGTCACTGCACTACAGGCAGCTAAAGGAGGAGTTTGGGTTTCCCCCTTAACTATAAACAGTAAAAGGCTCTAATTTGCTAAGCCTCTGCTCATGAAATGTGCATTAATTCCTTAATGACAGGTGCACCTCACAGTCAGGACAACTAATGACAAGATCAAGAGTTAACCACTGCTCATGGCTCATAGATGCCCACAACTCTTTTAAATCTTGGCAAGGTCCCATGAGCAAGATATTATCAAAAAGTTATTTCCTAAAAACAGAACTGATGATCCCTGTTTTCCCAAGATTCTCTGAGACAGCATTCTCCAGACTTTTTCAGAGGTGGCAAAAGTTCAAAATCTTTTGCTTTAGTGGTTTCTTTCACATTTAATGCCAAGCTCGTGTTACAGGGATTCACTTCCCAGGCTCCAGATTCCTGTGAAACCTCTATTGTATCTTTGAGAAGTTTTCCTCCTTCCAAACGTGGCAGAAATTGGTCAGTGGATTAAAACAGTAAAGGGTGAGGGGAATAAAGAATAACCTAGAGAGAGACTGCCTTACAACATACCCTCTGTTGAAAAGAGATTGCCAATCTCAGTAACTGTGAATTGTGAAGGAAGCAAAGTTCCTTATTTTGGTTATTGTGGCCACATGTTATTCCAGACTGACTCCTGTTTCAGAACAGCCTTAGAGTTCTGACACCAACCACAGGGGCTTTTCCTTTCTGTACAGAAGCAAACCAGCACTATCCCTCCCTTGTACCTATAAGCTTTGAAATGTGTGCATTACAATATCTTATCTATCAATTCTAACCCTCAGTTCTGTTAATCAACATTGTCAGTCCTTTAGGAAGACAAAACACTCCACAACTCTGGTGAAAAACAGACCTAGCACCACTTCTTGCAATGATATTTAATAACCTGAAGTTTCATAGCTGGCCCATAAGACATGATTTGGGGGATAAGCAGTCCCTCTAACTCCCATTTCTTATCTTATGATGGTTTTAGGTGTGAAGTGAAAAACTGTTACATCTTCAGAGATAAGATCAGACACAGGTGCCTCACATAAGGGACTGTCACTGAAATAAAGCAAACAGTATTTATCTTCCCCTCCCTACCCCCTCTCCTTTTGCACAGTAATAGATAAAAAAAAATGAAGAGATGGGTCAGGAAGAAAATGCTTCACTGCTGAACTTGTACAGAACATAAAAAAGTAAAGCTCCCTTTGAAGAAAGGGCCTGTGGGGCCCTGTGAACATGCTTGCTCACTGAAAAGAAAAAAAATTAAAAATAAAAAGACAACCCAGTCCTCAATCTGAACAGTAACCTATGATCTTTGTCCTACACTTCAGTCACTGGTATTAGAGGTACTTCTTTTATGGCACATGTCAATCCTTTTGATCATTTGCTCTTGGTTTAGATGTTGAGCAGAAAAAGTAAAGGATTTTAGCTCTACATCCAATAACAAAGGGTTGACACAAACAAACAAAAAAAGCACTGCCAGTCTGATGCAAAAGGGAAATAAAGCCTCAGTGCTGTCTGATTACTGAAATTAACTACACAAAAGTATTGGGAAGTGCCTGGGTGGTCAGGAAATTTAAAGCAAATGAGGATTCAGGAAGTACTGCAACCTCTGAGCACCAAAATCACTGCTATTCAATAAAGTGATTCTCAGGTAAACAAAAACTCCCCATCAAGCATTCTGCTGGAGGGGTGCACATACTGCACGTGGAGAGAAGGCTTCAGGTCCTGCCCAAGTATTCCATGCCCCAAAGCCTTTTCATTCCTTCTGCTCATGACACTGGCTGGAATGATGCTTGCCTGGGAACATCCATGTGGTCTGCAAGGGATTTGCTGGGACCTTGGGTAGCAGAGCAGCTGCTGACCCTGCTAATGCCAATGCTGAAGCAAAAGAAGTCTGGATGGAAGTACAGAACACACCACAGCATGGATATGTCACCAGTGAACATGTTTTAGCATATGTGGATGGGAGATAAAGGCACCAGGACCTGACAAGATTGATGGGTGAGCTACTGTAGCACAAATAACTTTATTTTCAAACAGGCAAATGCCAAGATAGCAAGGATGCTTTCAAGTGAGTCCAACAGCCAGACGTGAGTGCCAGGCAAAGAGCAGGAGATAGATCTGTGCAGGTCTGAACAGGCACCCCAGGTGTTCCCAGGAGACAGGCACTTTACCAAGGAAGCTGCAGCATTCCTTCCCAGCCTCACTGGAATGGTTTTCAGATGGGGTCCCAGCAGTCTTTCACTCTAAACTATTCCCCACGAGGTACTGAGGATGATGGAAATGAAAGCAAGAGAAAATTAATCTTTTCATTAATGTAGAAAGGTGCAATTCATGACTCACAGCAAGTTTGTAGAAATAAATGGCATTGTTTAAATCTTATTTGTAATTATACTTGAAGCCAAAGACTTCCAAAGCTGCACTCAGAATATGGCATCCAATTGCCTGATTTATTGTTATTTTAAGCAGGTTCTTTATGCACAAATTCCCCTGGCAGATTATATCAGCTTAAGTGTTTTGCTAGAGTTAATTTTCATGTGATCATGACAGCAGCAATGAGAGGAAGGAAATCAAACAAAAACGAATTCCATCTCTGTTAGACAATTTCTTCCTCTCTCTGTGGCAAGCAGAGAAGGATAAGTGCAGAACTGCAAAGCTGGGGATTTGCTGTGCTCTGCCTGGTTTGACACTGAAGAGAAAGTGAAACTGAGGGAGGACTGAATCCAAGTGGTTTGGGAAAAGAAACAAATCAGCAGGTTTTCTTTACCTGCCACTCATTTCTTAGAAATATGAAAAACTGCTCTTTGTGCTACTGCTCACTACAGTAACAACCTGGACATTACAACAAGGGTAATGAATAAGGAACAAAAACTCCTAGGTAGATCACCTTCAAAGTCTCCTTCATCCTTCCTCATCAGCCTCCTGCAGTCCCCAACCACAGACTTAAAGTTCATAAGCATCAAAAATATATAGAAAAGTAGAAGCTGCTCAGGAGGAAATAATTTGTACTGATGTATATATAAATCTGGAACATCAATCTGCCTGGGTAATGAGCCTTATTAACACCTCATTTGAAATACCCCAGGCATGCTTAGAAGGCACCTGGTGATCCTCAAGGAAAGTGATGGAGTTTTGAGGAAGTGTCATACAGATGGTTGCTCTTGAAAAGCTGGACAGAGCAAAAAAAAAAAAAAAAATGGCTGGAGAAGTGCTTGTCACAGATCTACTGCTTTTTAGTAGCTCTCTATCACAGCTGCTGAAGTGTGGCATGAAATCTGAAACACAACCAACAGATGCAACATTAGCAGATAACATACACCACTGCTAAACAGCCAGAAGGTTTATTGTCACCCATGACAGAAGTGGAGCTGGAAAGGAGTCACCATCTTTCCTTTTCTCGAGGCACTCTTTTAACCAAACAGAGGTTTACACATGGAAATATCATCAAATTTTACTATGCTGTGTTTACCAGGACTGCTAAGATTTATATATTTTTTGGAAAAAAATTGTTCCCTAAATCAGTTTGATTTTTTTTTTTACTGCTGTGAGAATATCTGGACTTCTCTTCCCTCAACTAAGAAACTTGCCTTTCACATCAACTCAAATTCCTGTGCAATGGATTTTATTTTGGTTTTGTCTCCTGCTCATTTTTCTCCCCACTTTGTGATGAAACTAACTCTATGCACACAAAAACTGAACCTAAATAGAGGTTCATAAAAGGAACTTTTTTTCTGCTCTGTTAAGAAACAAAATCAGCAGCTGATTGCTAGATTACTTTAAGCTATCATTACTTTAAAATAAACCCTATCTGACCTTGAGCTGACTTTGACTTTCTTAGCTGCATTCCTACCAAGTATCTGCTACAGGTAAGACAATACACCTGGATCTCTGGCACAAGATTCAGGGAAATCTCTTGCAGCTACTTTCAGATGACTTGGAATTTCAGAGAACACTTAATTCATTTCCTTGTAGTTTTGGTCACAAACTGCTGGTCCCTATCTTCTGATGCTCTAAGGGTTCAGATACACAGACTGCTGACACCCAAGGACAATGGGCAGTGTTAGATGTTAGAAGATGCAGGTGTTAGAAATGACAAAGACATTTGTCAAATGCAGACCTACCCCATCCTCCTCCTCCCTTCTCTTTTTGCATTAATTTCAGGGTTTCATGTTGTTATTAGTGTCAATTTGGGGGAAGAAAGAAAGAAAATATTCACACCACCCTGGGATACTGCAAAAAGAAAAAGCTGCATAAAACATCTCTAAATGCCAGGATTCTGCTGTGTGCTGGAGGTATAATTCATCTCCATTCTGCTAAACTGTGCTATAGAGAAGTGAAAAAAACTGCAGAAATTGCTTCCAAAACAAAAACAGAAAAGTGTTTTCCTGGAGCCAGCATCAGGTTTGCTTGTCAGATCAGATGTCTTCTTTTTTTTTTTTTTTTTTTGTGTGTGTGTGTGTGCTCCATTCAAATGCAAAAAAAACAACGCCTGAAGAAAATTGCTAGTTCTGCTACTTGCACCCTTCACATTTGCAGCTGGAGTGAGGTTTGTGCCACGGTGGAGAAACAGCATCAACAAAAGTATCTAAACCTCATGGCAGCCGTGCTGCAAGAACTATTTAACCAAATATGCAAAAGATTTCTTGATTCCCTACTACATACTCTCTAGTAAACTTTATGCTGATATCATGTTAAGCACTTATTGTTCCAGCAAGTCTGTGGGAAATGGCCCATTTCAGGGTACTGATTATAATCTTGGAATAGGACTGAAGGAAGGAGATTAAATAAAGGGAGATGGAGTTATGAGAAGCTCTTTCCCCTCTTCAGCAAGGGAAGCAGAAGCTTCACTGCAGGCAAATCTTCTTGGAGTCACCAGCAGATATTCATCCCCTTTTAGCTTCCCCTCTGCCAGTAGCATACACGAAGCCTTGTGCTCCACCTTTGTAAAGAAACACAGAAACAGTCCTAATTTTTCAAGCAGGATTTAAGAACTGCCATCTCCTGTTTCTTTACCATTCCAATATTTGGCACTGTCCTTAAAACAGCTATTACTGCAGTTCTTGAATTCTTTAAGAGTAAACTCTTCAAAACCACACAGTTATCCCCAAAACAGAAAAAAACCCAGCAGGCTCTAAACCCAGAATACAGCAGTCACACCCAAAAAAGTACTTATTTCTAAGTTTCAAGGTAAACTTGAAAGGTCTGCTCATTATTGTGGCCATAACTGTAGCAATTAATATCTCCAAGGCATAATACTCCATCAGACATCATCACCCTCCATTTATTTTGTACAGTCAGTCATGATATTTTGAATACAAAAAGCTTGCTCAGATGTAATACAAAGGCCAAGGCTTAGCAGAGGGACAGGTGAAAGGAGAAAGTAAGAATGTAAGAAAACAGCATATTTCTGTCCCTCTAGCAGGTACCCTGACCAACTCAGCACCCTTTTTTCATGAAGCTGCTCTGAAACAAATCCTGCTTCTCTAAAGCTAGAAGTAAATCAAACCCTCTGCTAACAAACTACTGCTGTGGCTATCTGGCCTGTTAAAAGCCAAAGAATTTATCTGGAGTTCTACCCCCACACAAATTTAATTGCTTATATCCAACCAGCACAGTGGGATAACTTGCTGCCCTCATACCTGCCTTGCTTGCCCACTTGCTGCTGCTCCCTAAGCCACTTGCCAAAACAATCACTTGTGTGGCCATGGCCACAGCAAAAGCAGTTGGAAGGGAAAGGGCAATCTGCTTTTCTGCTTTACTTCCTCCTCCCTGGAGAAAACAGTAACCAATTTGCATTAGAAGACACAATTCACAATGTTACTGACAACCAATATCCAAGTAAACCTTCAGAAATGACCAATTTCATGGTAGTTCAGCAGAAGCCACGTCCTAATGGTCACTTCCATTGCTCCAGATGGATACTGAGTGGTTCCAGAGCCTCCTGAAATGCTTAAAAATTGCATCAATTCCCTTGCCCAGCTTAACGGATAAAGCTCCGAATTAGACAATTTCTGTCAGTGTCCAGGTACTTAAATGCCATCCATCTTTCCTTAAAAGCCCTTACCCTCTGCCTTTCACACTTATCCTCACCCTCTCAGCATTGTGAGCTTTGCGTTTCAATCCACACATCAGCTGCAAACAAGAGGTGTGAAAGGAAATTAGGTGTGCACGTCGACTCATTCCCAAATTAAGGACCTGTTCATTTGCAGGAGCTGATGCTTTGCCACCCTGGCAGCTGCTTGCCAAGCAAGAGGCAGCTCGGGGAGCATCGGTGTTCTTCGAGCACCTTGAAAACAAGAGGAGCAGGTAGATGAAAAGCACACCCTTGTTTCCCTGAGAAGCCATTTCAGGATCAAATCTCTTCTAGTTGCTGTTCTCAGTTTCAAAACATAAGGTAGACCAGCAGCAGCACCAGCATTATACTAATAATAAATGAGTGATTTACAGGACCCCTGTGAGCATTGATTATTTGTGAAGAGTTCTTATACACCAGGCAGTCCTGGTGTGGAAGCAGCAGAGGTAGGGAAGCTGTGTTTTATTTTCCACGAGCACACAGGATGGAAGAGGAGCTGTCTGTGTCCCTCACAGGTTCCTGCTGAAGCTCCCTGACATGACCAAACCTCCTCTTTATCCTCCTTCTCTTTGCTGTCCTGCTGCCAGCACCACTTGTATGGATGCAGCAGGGTTAAAGAGCACAGTGACTACTGCAAAAAGAACCACTCTTGTAGACCTTAGGACACTGGGGTAATACCTACAGCAAGAATTTATGGCAGTGTCCACCACCTAGCTTGAGCTCTCTTCTTCAATTTATCCTTTCTAACACAGGAAAAGGAAGCAGTGAAGACCTGATCTCAGTTGTACTGTGTGAATCCTCTGACACTGCCCCATACTCACTCTAACATGAAGATATAAACTTACAAACTCAGCTTTGATCCAGATATTCATACCATTGTCTTTCTGAAACTTTTTAACCCAAAATAAACATTCATCCTCCACAAGCAAACATTTTTCTACCAACTCACTGCTCACATTTCACAGCACATCTGAGAAAAATAACAGGTTGTGGCCTATCAAGTGAAACATTTTGCTTGAATTGCACACTCTTCTTTCATAAAGCTACAGAATAATGTGGTTTTCCCTTCTCCACATACCAGGGCCTGCAGAGAAGTGCAATTGCTGCACCTCACCTGCATCCTGCCTACTGCTTCAGCCCAGCCTTCTGCTCCACACTAAGCACAGAACCTGATTAATCTGTTCAGAAGCAAAGACTGAGGTGCTCAGCATCATTGGCTGAAGGTTGCCAGCAGCAGAGAGGTCCCTATTACAGATCAGGAAGGGCCAGTGGAGAAACTGATGCCTGAAGGAATGGCACAGGTGATCCATGTGATAAGCAGAGAGCTCCCTTCTCCTGACAGTCATCCTTCCTCATTTGCACAGAGGGCACCTCAGAGACCTTAATTGCAATTCCTAACTGGAAATGGAATTAATACATAATTAGGGTACAACTAAAAAGCCTTCCCCAGGCATTTCCCCAGATTTAAGAAACATCCAGGACTACTTCTCTAAGTATCAAAGCTCCACCTCATTTTAGAGCTGAGCAGAGAATTAAAAATATCTGGAGCTTAAAGTATCAGGACTGAGCTCCAGCCCCAGGTTAGGTTACATCACAGCCCCTTGGAGATTGGAACAGTTTGGTTAATTGTATTTACTTGTCATGTCCTCTTACTCCAGAAGTCCATACTAGGGCAGTGAGGATAGTAACAGCTAGAACAAACAGCAGAAGATGCCAAAAGGATTAAACTGATATAAAAATCAAACAACAAAGAATGGTATTTAATTTCTCAGGGCTCCTTAAAAGAAAAAAAAAAAAGAAACAACAATAAACAGAACACCAAAACACAATAAAAAAAAATGCCAAGATGGAACCCAAATGAAATTACAAAAACCAGATGAAAGTGCATCTCTTCTTTCATCTCAGCATTTCAAGTTTTCAGACTGTAATACATGGTATATTCTTTCAGCTTATGACATAGCAATTAAACATATGGCCTGAAATGAGGGGCTGGGTGCTAGCTGAAACTCCAAGCACGTAGCTAGTGACTTCAAACCAGCTAAAGGCTCACAGCAAGAGCTGACCCTTCCAAGAACTAAAGGGAAACCACATTATTTAGGAGATTCTTGGATTTTGCACAGCAAACCTCTCAGAATTCTTCCTAGAGTAGATCTTGATCTCACTTTTTTGAAGTGTTCTAGAAAAGGACAGCCTGGTCCTCTACCACATCCTTCTGCTGGATGCTTACACCACTGCCAAAGAATAGAAACTTCTCTTTTCCAGCCCACAGGCAATCCAAGAGCTGCATCCCAGCACCCTGCTCACCACCACTGCCTTCTGAGGGCTTTCTACCACAGCAGAAGACAGAGCTGCTCAGCTGTCCCCAAAAGACAAGCATCTCCACCTAGATTCTATTCAAACGGACCAGGAGAAGTTTAAAACGTTCAAAATTCCAGCTCAGAAAGCTGCCAGCAGCCAACATTGCTAAAGGGCAAAATTGCAGCATGCAGGAATTACAGATCTGCAGAGAAACCAACAATTTGTGAGGAATTCAAGTCACCAGAAGCAACAAATTAGGACCACAATGCTAACAGAATTAGACAGTCTCCTTTTAACCTCATCTCTATTTTTAAGGGCCTTTCTGTTTTTAAGGTTTTGTCTTTGTTGTGTTGTTAAAATTTCCATGGAATTGGGCTGAGAGCAACTGTTTAGGAACAAAGTTTCCCCACAAGTTACTCTCATTACCTTAGGATGTGTGAAAATATGCCCCAGCCTGGTACAAGGAGGTTTCTCTCAGCAATTTAACAGTGAGAGTGTCACCCAGAACTCAGTAGCAACATGAAATTTCCATAATCCTTAAAAATATGCTGTCTGACAGAAGGCTGGCAGACGTAGGCTGTCCATACTTTGTAGAATACTTTTTTTTTTTGAGGTTCCCTTTCCTTCTTCAGTCTTCTCTCCCACTGGGGACACTGCTGGAGTCAAAAGGGAGCTCTTTCCCAGTGTGACTCTTGCTTGTCTACATGTCAAGAGACTGAACTGTGGAAAACCAAAACAAGAACCAAGTCCCCTCCCCCAATAAGAATCCAATCACCCAACAGCATCTATAAAACCATGCCTGTTCATTTTGATAATTACTCTAACAGCCCATCCAAGCATGACCTCTCAGCCCTGTCTCCAAAGGAGAAACCAAAATGAGGAGGAAACAGCTCATCTGCTGAACACAATGTTCGGAAGCGCGAGGTGAACATTCCTCACCAAAGCAAGATGAATGTTCCCACCCCAGCACAAAGGGCTCATATTTCATATATTTTCCATTGTTTGAGCTTGCATGGACATAACTAGATTTAGCAATCACCCGGAGGAGATATTTTACAGCTAAAGAGATTAATGTTTTAAACAGTCAGTGCACTGGCAGAGGCAAGGAGGCAGGCTGCACCCTGCTGAGTTCCACCAGTCTTCTCCAAGAGAGATCCCACCCTTCCCTGGGTGCAGGTAACACCCACCTGTGAGATGTGCAACATCCACCACCCAAGTGAAAACATCACTTGAAAATCATGCACAACGAGGGAGCTGCAGCAACAAACCCTCAAAGAAACCAAGTGCCACTGTTTGCTGCTCTGCTCTTAGCAAGGTCCTTAGAAAGCTCCACTCAGTCAATGCTGTTGCAGTGATTTTTAGTGGCAGAAAGAGTTGGTACAAAGTCTGTGTGAAATCAGTTCTGGGTTGAACTAAGTGAATAGCTTGAAGTGGAAAATATTTATGGCTTCATGGTGTAAGGAAATATCCTGAAGGTACCAATGGAGACTGTGGTTTCACGTTTCCCACACTGAAAAAGCATTGCCTTGACTCCATGAGGTTCACCAGAGAGTGAAAAGCATGACCGGAGAGCTTGTGCAGAGCAGGCAAGCCTGACAGCCCAGTGGCCATTCCATGCTGGTGGGGCTGCTGCACCTCACTCCTCCCCAGAGTGCAGCTGCCCATGCAGGTGTGTCTGGCACAGAGGGGCCTGCGGGAGGCAGAGGCAGCAGCTCTGCAGCCCAGAGAAGGCACAATGCCCAGAAGATGTGAATAGAAAGAGGAGAGAGAGAGACTTCACCAACCTCCAGTGGGTTTCAAATAGAAGCCAGCAGTGTTCCATAAGTGATGGCTACTGTTTTGAATGAGCCAGCACCCTTGCACAGTTACTGCTTGACACCAATTGCTGGTGATTTGGGTTGCTGCCTTTATACACTGAACAGAAACCTCCAAACACTGCCCTTTCTAGCTGTCATTGTATGGACTGAAAGCACTCCTCAACTGGACCCTGTAAAAATATAATGCAGAGTGTTTATGGACAAAGACAAGCTTCAGAGGACTGGCAAGGAATTAAGTGTCCTTAAAACTATTAATTGAGATAGAAGAAACAGGGAACACTTCTCAGCACAGGCTGCTGGCAGCCAAGGTCAGAGCAGCAGCCAGCAATGGCAGGTGCAGACGATGAAAGCTGGGTGCAAATTCTAGAGGGACAGCTTTCTAACAGAGGAGCTCTTCTCCACTGGGGCCTGTGCCACTGTTTAATTTGATTGCACACAAGTGAGAGCCTGGAGGAGGGAGGGAATGACAGAAAGACTGAGGACCCCCTAAGCACCCCTCCTGGACTTAAAGGGCACCCACAGCTGCAGTCTCGGCAGCCAGGGCACTGACCAGGGGTCCCCAGCAAAATTACAGGGGGGGTCAGAGAGCAGACATGGCATGAGCCTTCAGGAGACAAAAAAGGACTTGCTTTCCCCTCAGCAAACCACATCCCACAAAGCAATTTTAACTGGAAAGACACCATCCCAGATTTAAAGGGAAACTCATCTGTTAAGTCATAGAGGGCAGAGCAGGAGCTCTGTGTGAGCACACGCCTTGATCAGAACATCTGCAGGTGCTACACTCTCCCTCTTTCAGCTTAATACCAACATTTTTTACTGTTTGATTTTAAGAGCTGCCAAGAGACTCTTTTCTAACCATAACTTGTAACTTAAAAGTACCCAGAGCATGCCCTTGCTTCCCCCTACACCCAAAATCTTCTAGATGCACCCTAGGACTGTTTCTTTAAAAGACAGAACTCAAGTCTCTACTACATTCTAGTTTATAAAGGAAAAAACAAACAAACAACCAGAGTCTAGGATTGGGTCCTCCAGAATAAACCCAAGAACACCACTAAAGAAGAAAACCACCCTCATTGAGATATTTAGGTACAATTTTATTTGAAACCTACCTTAAAATTGTCATGACACTACCTGCCAGAGTCTAAATTATACTTTCAAAATCACATGTATTAATACATCCAAAGTGTGTAATTATAAAGAAGCAGACATATTTTAGAAACACCATACTTCTAAACCTGTTTTTTGAAATAGAACTTTCTGCATGACCATGAGATCTGTATTTTAAGCCTCCTGGCTTTACAACTCAATACTAGCAGAGGCAGCTGGAGTCCAAATGTTCAAATAGAAGCTGCAAACTGATCTTCTATATTATCTCAATTACATTGATTTAGGGAAAAAAAAATAATAATAAAAAAAAAAGGCAAACCTTACTCCTGCAGAACAAAAGAAAACCCTGAAAAGATTTGCAGAAGTCTTGGAGTGAATGAAACCAAACATTGTCAGGTTACAAAGGTCACCAATTGCTAAATGATGATTAATTTATTTTCTATTCACATAGAAGTGAGAAGGGATGGTATAAAGGTTGACTAGATATTTAAATGAAGGTTAAACCCTGGTTCAGACTGTATTGCTTGTGCTTACTGACAGAAACCTCTATTCAGCCACTCATGTAACTTGTGTTTTTATTCAAGCATTAGTTCTACTGATAACTTATTGTTGCTAAGTAGAGTGTCTTTCAGTAATGCAAGTAATTTAAATGTACACTTGTGAGGCAAACATAAGCTTGCAATAATGCAGTCTGACATTCATACCATTGCATATTTTTGAACATGACTACAGAAGAATTACTAATTTTGAGTTGCTTCCAAATGAGAAAAGAAGTTTAACAAGAACAATGAAATGCAGAGCAGAAGTAATTTACCTCTCTCTTCTTCAACTACTGTTGCAATCCCTCTCAATCCACAGTCCAGAAACTTAAGAATTTTGGTAGCTTTGTAATAACTTCAAGTACACCCACCACACCTTGAACAGCTGCCAAAAATGTGTCTTCATGTCACATGCACCTTAGCACACCTTTAAGGACAAGGTAATTTTAATTTTAACCCTCCTTGGAAAAGTGTTTTACCTTGAAAGAGCTTTACTGAATCATGACATGACACAAAGAACCCAATGCCCTCCACCCACCCCAACAACTTAAGAGTAAGACCAAAAACTTGTTTCAGCAGTGAAAGATCTTCTCAATTTGATGGGTGCTAAAGCACATAAAATGCAGTGCACTTGGCTTCCAAAACTGGTCACACATCTAAGCTTACAAAACAACTGCAAGCAATATCCTTTTATGATAAGCTGGAATTTGCCAAGATGTAAGAGGTGCAAATTATGACTACCTTAAAAAAAAACAAAACAAAACAAAACCAAAAACATGTTTTCCTAATGAAATAGCCAGTGACCCTAAATTTTTAGCAGTTCTACATAGGCCTTGCTCTAATGAAACAGGCAAGAGAAGCAAAGTCACTAATTTTATTGCTTTTTGGATACTTCTTTACAGTTCAAAGTACCCCACAGAGCCAGTACATGCTAAGGAAGCATTGCTAACTGCTCATCAGCATCCAGCACCTGTATACACATAAAAAGTAGATTAAATGAACACAGAGCTAAATTAAAAAGTTGGCAATTCCTTCAGCAGCTATAAAATGCTGTTGGGGAGAAAGGCAGGGAGGAAACGACTGAAGATAAAGTCAGTGTGTGGAGTATTAATGGGTGAGTGCCCAACCTTTGGCTAGATTTAGCACCCAACAACCTCACATTCTGACCAGTGACTTAAGGTTTTTCATTAGGGATTGTGTAATTGTTCAGTCTGCATGCAAGCACAAGATGAAGACAACCACCAGGATTCCTCTCATTTAGAAAAAGAGAAAATTCTCCCTTTCCTTAATACCAGTTGGGAATAACACACACTTTTTAGCTCAGGAACCTCAGCACATTGTTGGTATAGTCAAAAATCAATGAGTAGAAAGCAACACCTTAATATTTTCCATATCTTGTTATAGGAAAGTCACCACAAGGAAATCAATGTTTGCCCTCCCAGGTGCAATTCCTCAGATAACTTGTTTGTTTTTTCTGAGTAACAAATTCTTCAAAAAATTGCAAAGGGGAAAAAACAAAAACAAACAAACAAAAAAGAAGCCTCATCTCCTAATACTATCATATCACATTACTTTTTGTCTCCCCCTTCTCTTCCCCATCAGCAAAGGAACTAACACAGCCAAGACGGAGCTGATCAGGAACTGTCAGATTTAATCAGAGCACTGGAGCCATCAGTCACTGGTGGCCCTTGGGTATTTTGTTTCCTGAATATATAAAAGATTGTCATCCTGAAAGTTAGTCAGCATTTCGGGCTGCTAGACGGAAATAACAAGACTATTAGAAATGTTTTAGCATTAGTATCAGCTGCAGCAGTATTTGGGTACTAATAGCTTTACACACAAACACATGCAATGACCACACTATGAGCCACACTGGTGCATTAGAAATAATTTCTCCTTATTGCATAGTTTGTTTCCTAACTTACACACTCAGCACTTATTAATAGTAATGCAATCCTATATTATTATTTAGAACTGACAGGATGCCTGGAACTGGACAAAATTAGTCCCTTCCCCAAAGTGCCCGATTCAGTGTCCCATAACCAACCATTTGTATTCCAACCTGCTCAATTCCTACAGCCTGGACAGGAGAGTGACTCAGTCAGCTGTTGTCACATCAAATTATTTAACTTGTACTGCTTGAGACAGCCAAGGTGCAGTGGGTCTAGATGGGATAAAAGCACAAACCTGTTGGAGAAAAATCACCCGACACTAAAGGCAACGTGAAAATGAGAATCCAGTATCTTATGAAAAAAAATATTTAGAAAAATCCTGTCATAACCTCACATTTTCAAATGAAAAGTCTCACTGAAAAGTCTCACTGCAGCAAGAGCACACAGTGGTTTGTAAACTTCCCATGCTGCATACCTGGTAGCAAAACTTGTGCTAAAGCAACTGCATGAACTGAAGAAGTCCAAGGTCCATACATAGAACACAGGCAAAAATAATGAAATACACACTTGACAGGCAGAAAGATGTAAAAATTGCAAATCAACAACAGACACCCCCTCTTTCAGATCTGCACTGCTGTGTGGATGTACTATCCCAAAAGATCACTTCTCTGAAAGGAGAATGTGCAGACAGCAGATCATCAGGTGGCAGGACAGCCATTGGAATTAATGCTCAGCTTTGGACAGGTTTCATTCAAGCCCTGCAGGTTCCATACCAACAGAGTGCTGTTGACTCCCTCAGTTCACCCACTCTTCGTTTTCCATGTTGCCAAGAAAACAGAGATCACATTCTAAGACAATAAGAACATGTTTCTAATACAAATAAAAAAAAATCAGGATTCTATGAAACAAATAATTAACTGTGTTCTGTAATTTACATACGTGTTGGCAGAAGCCCGAAGGAGTAAGATGGATTACTGCAGTTTTGGCTCAAAGCAGCTTTCAAATAAATAATTTTTTAAAAAAAATCATCACATGCCAAGGCTGAAAAGATTTTCATTCCAGCACTTGGTTCTCTCACTCTGCAAGCCAAGCTCCAAGCTGCCCCTGCAGCTTTTCTCCATATAAACCCTGATCTTTTCCCTCTGCTGTTCTGCTCAGTTGCTGGCCACCAGCAGATGCTTAGAAAAGGTATTTAGAAAAGTACAGGAAAGGTATTTTTTAAAGCCTGTAGGAGATGATTGTGTTCACCATACTCACCAGCAACAGAACCCTGGTATATTCATACTGCCAAAGGCTGAATTTAGGTCTGGCAAGACATAAAGCTGAGTTTTTCCTTCAGTATTTCTCTCCCTTTGGCTAAAACTGCTCTGTGATTTCAGTTATGGTAGAAGATCAACAGTTCTGGAGAATGATAGATCTTTATTCCCTCAAAAGCAGAAGCAGAGAGTAGGTGGGAGCAGCCACATTGCTCTCATGATGTCCTTCATTGCTGTCAAGAACAAAAAAAGTTTTGCCTGACAAAACTCCCTGCCTTACCCTGTAATTTTATTTTTTGAGAGATAAGTTGGTGGTTCCTAAACACACCTTGTGTGGAGGCTTTAATGTAAAACTGCATCAACAAGAGTAGAAAAAAGACCACCAGAGGCTCCTGAACTCAGTTCACCCAGGAGCCCTCCCAAGGAAACCTTCAGCCACTCCTGGCTGGCAAGAGGTCCAAAGGAATGACCTCAAAAGTGAAGGGCTCTACATCCCTTCATTCATGCAGGAGCTCTCACATTCTCACTTTCCTGGTTATTTATACTGCTGTAAAACCAGATGCATGGAAATTAGTGTTCCCTCCCTTTCACTTCCTTTCCCTGCAACCCCACAGAAATAGCAGGGTTACATAAAACAGAAACACCCACAAAATAACAATGAAAACAGATGTGTCAAAAAAAAAAAAAAAAGAAAAAAGGTGCATGAGATGCCTCCTGTGCATGCCAATTCTAAGTAAAGCATTCATCCAGGCCATGAATAGTGTGGTGAACTATTTTAACAGCACCAAATCCAGAGGGAGGTTCTGGCAGGTAAGAGCTCAGAACTAAGGATTTGGCTCTGGGGGCTTCTTGGGGTTTTTTTTGTTGTTTTTTTGGTTGTTTGTTGTTTTGTTGTTTTTTGGGGTTTTTTTTTGGGGGGGTTGGTTGGTTGATTGGTTGGTTGGTTTCTTTTGTTGTTGTTGTTTTTGTTATTATTTTGCCTATACCTGTCTCAGATTTGCTTCTTGACTTTCAGGCCAGTTCACCAAAACTGGAATTTTCAAGAGAGGTGCATGGCAAGCTCTGTACCCAAACTTCTTTGAAAAACACCAGGAGTTGTTCACTTTACTCACATCTCTCTGGGCTCTGAGCCCAAGCACATTTTGCTCAACTCCCATTAAGTTCCTTGGTGCCCTCAGGCACTTCACAGGTCCTTCGTAGAACCCATTTTTTTTCCTGGAACACTCATCACTCCACATCCATAGTGCCAATTACCAGAAAATGCTCACAACCAGCAGAAGGCTGCTCTCCTCCCTCATCCACTTCCAACACAAATATTCATGCTTTCTCCTGTGATGCTCATCATGTTTAGAAGTTACTCTCTGTAATCACTTGCTGAAAGCCATCACTGTCTTCCCTCAGATCCCTCCTCCCTCTTAGGCTATGCTGCCTACCAAACAAGTCCTATCTGCTCATCTCCTAGGGCCCCTTATGCCAACCAAGACTGCCTCTTTTCTCCTTCAGACTCTCCCATCCGTGCCTTGCAGCTCTCTGTTATCTCTTGATATACATGGATTATAAAGTACCTTGAGTGCACCTCCTGATGCAGTAGAAGCTGCACTGTAACATCACCTTTCAATCACAAGTTCCTCAGCACCTGAAAGCAACAGGGATTTCATTTCTAAGGGAAAGGTCCCAGGTTTTCACAGCACCTATTTGAACTTAGCAGCCCCCCTGTTACCTAATGGGCAGCTGACTTGCTGCTGCTCTACAGTCTAGCAGAAGCAATAAAGAATAGCTGTACAATAAATAACAACAACTAAAAACTAAGTTGTCTGATGGAATTCAACTCTATGCCAGCTTGGCATGGTATTTGAAAAGTCCTGGAGGAACGTTTACAGAATTCCCACACTTCTCACCAGAGAAGCTTTTCCACATAGCTTCTGATATTGACAGTCTTGGAGATCAAGGGACTCGTAAGAGCATCACATTATTCCTAAAAACACACTCAACATTTATGAGGTTCTTAACTCCATGTAATAAAGGCCACATACACTGACTGTGATGACTTGGTTGCTTTGGGGATAAAATTAATCAATATGCATGAAAGAGGATCTTGGAGTCAAGGGAAATCTGCACATAATAACAAAGATAGTTGTTACTATCTGGCAAACCTACATCACAAGGAAGAAAAATACTATGATTAAACATAATAAGACTTCACTTGAAATGTAAAATACTCTGGAAGAAATTCTGCCAACTCATGTAAGAACCAGCAAAGAGGAAGCAGCTGAGTATGCAATAAAGCCCATCACACAGGGAAAACATGGTATTAAGAACTGGATGCTGCTACACAGTTCTTGTTACTGCAGAGTGCCTCCTATACCCTGCTTTTGAAGTGCACGAGGTTCAGTTTTAGCTCCTGCTCACAGTGCAGGACTACTTGAATCCTGAAGCAGTAAAAGGTACCTATTCTCCAAGCCAAACACTGTCATCCCTTTGCAAATTCTCACACGTGTAAGCCAGTAGCACTGCTGGCTTGAGTAGGTTCTGTCAATATTATTTTCTAATATTTTCCAACATTGCAGTTCTTCCACAGCTGGGTCCTAGGCAAAGATTAGCTCAAGAGACAGAAAAAAAAAAAAAAAAAAAAAAATTAAGTGGTGCTACCACTTAAGGGTTTCTTCCCTGAAATAATAAGCACTGTGCACAGTCTTGCAAGAAAGGGGATAAGGGGAGGGCAAGGGGGATCCCATTACATATGGGATCTCAGACTGCATGAAGATCATTCAAGTATGAAAGGTGCTATGAGGTAATTATATTACTGTCACAAATAAGTTCTGAAGGAAAACAAAAATACCCACCAGTTTTGGCTTACAAACTCCTGAATGTCACTTGAGTTAGTGCTGAACCTTTCCTAACCCTTCAGTTACAGCTTGTACTACATAGTTTTAAACTTGACTTTCAACTTTCAATAATCATTTGCATGTATGTATCTTCAAAGAATGGTGTTTGATTTACAACTACGTGTTGTAATGAGAGGCTAATTAACACAAATATGGTTATTAGCAAGTTACAGACATTTACAGGACAAAAACAGCAGACCCAAGCCTATGGCATACTGTGTCACAGAGAGAGAGAACCTCAAGGATGAACTAATACCAGCCAAGACTCTGCCACTAACTACATCACCACAGGCAAATCCCTGACACTCTACAACTCTGTTTCCCTCTCTATAGTGGGATATTAAGTCTCGTTTACTTTGCTGGGTAGTTCTCCAGCTTAATTAAATCATTACCTTTAAATTAAAGGCACTACAGAAATGCCAGGAAGTAGAGTCTGGATTAGAAGGTGGAGGTGACACCCTGATGAAGCAAGACTATTTTCATCATCAACAGCAGGCATATAAAAGGTCATCCATGGCATAATTGTGAAACCGCATTCCAAGCTTCTGAAGACAAGATGACTTTTCCCAAAACTTCATTAAGGAGGAAGGTATGGCCCAGAACAGCATCACCACATGGCTGAAATGCTTTTTTTTCCCAGGGAATCTACAACAATTTCATTACTGATTGTTTTCCCTTTTCTTTCCCTTCCCTTTCCCTTTTCCCTTTTCCTTATTCTTTGCTTTCCTAACAGCAGTAGAATATCACAGGTCTGCAAAGAATATTTTTTCTACAGGCAACTGTTTGTGGAATGATCAAAAACCTATTTAAAAAATTGCAGAGGATCACTTCTCTTCAAGTCACTGACATTCAGCATAGAGTACCAAATCTTTCCTGTGGAACAGACTTTTTGTCTGGGACAGCTTCTCCCAAATATCATTGTTTTTTAACATTCCCCATACATACTGAAAATTTCCAGCTCTGTATAAACATACAGACAACCACTAGTACTGCACAGGCTTTTTATTTCTTAAATATTGGAAGAAACTTAATCTTAAACCACAAGAAGCAGGCTGGTCCTCAGTGGAGGCCCAGTGTCATCATGTATTCCCAGAACTGTGACTTTCTGCCAGGTATGCAGATGCCCATGTCCTGTATCTCAGAAACTCCAAATACCAGGTGGCCATATGCTATCCTGAACTCATTTAGTCTGCACTGACAAGTCATTAAACCAGAACTAGGGGAACAGGCAGCTACTTCCTTGTTCCCTGCACCTGAAAAAAAGAACAACTCAATATACACAGTCTTTGTATCCAGAGCATCAGCACCAAAACACATCAGGTTTGCTATTTACTTTAGCAATGCAAAAGCTTTTTTTTTTACTTTACAAGCTGTACTGTAGGAGAGGTCAGGTTAGAGCTTGCTTTCTACCTGGTAAGATCTCCATGTGTTGATTGGATACATGTTACCTAGTCCCTGTGTGGTTATGTTAGAAAATAGTAGAAGATATCCAGAGAACTATGTTTGCAAAACAGAGCTCCACATATGATTTTTTTTTTCCTACTGATGAAATATACTAAATATATACCTGTACATAATTTTTAGATCAAAATGGCTGAAACCAAGTTTTCAAGTAAAATACAAGATGTAGTATTGTGTCCCCAAACTAGATTCTCTGTTTCCTTATGCCTGTCACTCTGGAGTCCACTGACCTGCTTTTGACTAAATTTGAAGCAGGAAGAAATCTCAAAGCTCCCAACACTTTCATTAAAAAAAAAAAAAAAAAAAAAGCCACCAAAATAATTAAAAAATGGTTGGGTAGGAGACACTCTTATGAGACAAGAGAAAGGTTAATGGCAAAGGTCAACCCCTATTTGACGTCAGAGAACCCACAGGAGGAATCACCCTAGAGACACAAATCCTCAGGAACCAGTTCCCATTGGTGTTGCTGCTCCTCTAACACTTGTTTCAAAAAGAGCTGGAACCAGAAATTAATTCCATTTCTCACATCAGTAAACTGGCCTTAGGTGAATAATAACTCCTGATGCTGCTTCCCCTGCCATAACATGGCTAGTGTTAAACTCTTATTATGTTGCTGCAACAATTCATATTTGAAATGTTCTTTGAAGGTCTGAAGAGCTGTGTGCACTAATTATTACCTGTCTTGAGACATGAGATGAATATTCAAAGTGTGAGCTTGATTCATATGCAAGTGAATGTCACATAAGCTTGTGGTATGCACTAAGACTCAAAACACAAAAGCAAAGACTGCTTTTAGAGAAGACATTATTACAAAGTCAGTTTTGAGCTCAAAACACATAATTTTTATTGCCACAACTCTTCTATTAGACCGGATTTAAATTATTCCTTGTCTTGGATTTGCACCTTATAAAACACCAGTTTGAAAATAAATACCAATTGACAGAAGGCAAAATTTGATTCTGTCTCCAACGGAAAGTCTGATGTCTGAAATCTTAAACCTTTGATATCAAGCTGAAAGCTGAGTGCCACAGGGCAGTTATGGGCACTGCAAAACCAGAGCTTACCCTAGAAGTACAGGCAAGCACAGCCCTAGGACTGGCAACACTACATCAGTGTAGGCAGGCATTTTTATTCTCTGGTCAGCCACTTTCCAGCCTTCCCAGAAATGAAGATGCTTCTGCCTTCCTTTGCCAGAGCCTTCTGTTCTTGCAGCCAGAAAGAAAAGCTGATGACAAAGATCTGGCTGAAAGCATTAGAGGAGATAGGTGAACTAGATTTTTTTTTCTTTTACAAAAAAATGCTAACTAAAAAGACTGAGCGTGAATGAGGGAAGGGGATGGCTTCCTGAAAAAGAAACTTTCTACACATTAACAGAAAATGATGCTTTGTGGTAAATCTCTTTACTAGCAAGATTCCTATTTGAGGGTGAGGGAGCAAACTACAATTTCCTTCTGAAATAACAGAACAACATTTTGTCTTCAAGCTTCCTCCTGTAACACACTGACTACCAACGAAGTACTCAATACTTCTTAAGACTAGTCTTTACATTTCCTGAAGGAAGAACCTCTGTCAAAAAATTATAATAAAAAGGCCACAACAGTGTCAGATACATTTTTGTTCTCATCCTCCCCCATCTCCCTGCCCTAGACAAAACAAAGCCAACCTGGCTAACTTATTCTGACAGCAGTGACTAGATTTATGTCCCTTGCACTCTACTACTGCCCTAAAAACATATATTATTTTAATGTAGTATAAACAAATATCTGATTTGTTTAACCCCACATTGAGTCCTAGTGATTAAAACATGTATATGCATAGAGCAAAATTTACACATCCACAAACCCCTTTATAAGCTCTGAAGATCAAGATAAAATTATCAGCATTGCCAAACACAGAATATGTATTATATTTTAATTACATGAGACAGTTGAATACCAACAAGCCTACTTCATTTCTAATTAGAAAAAGTTCAGCAATCATCTTCTTCCCTACTGTAAACATCCTAACGCATATTTGTTTCAGAGTTAAGCTTCATAGGAGTAGCAATCACCGAGGCACATAGTGCCTTTTTCACACAGTGCAGGTGAAACCCATCCGTCCGGGAACGGGCGATTTCCAAACGTTTTCCTCAGGAAAAAGAGAGCCGCTGGGCAAAGTGCCATGCAGCTGCCTGGCTGCTCCTCCTGCGCATCGCAGGAACTGCTGTCACCTACTCCCGAGTTCTGCAGAGAAGCAGGGACCCTCCTTTGCAGAGGGCTGAAGGACAAGCCCGGCTTTTCCAGGCTGCTGAGGAACAACAGCGAAGGTGATCCGCTCCCCCGGAGGAACCAACATCATCCTCCCCCCCTCCCCGGGGTCACAGCGGGCTGAGGGCTCTGACAGCGGCTGCACCTGTCAGCCCCGGCAGGCACCGTGCTCCCGGGATCAATAACCCAATAACCCCGGCTCCCTGCAGCCCACACAACCACCCCAACTCCCCTCCGCCTTTTGCCGGCATCGCTCCTTCCCGAAAACACCCCTCACCC